>VWZI01007804.1:31040-60888 GCA_013396835.1 Psilopogon haemacephalus
GATCATCCAGTTCCAACCCCCCTGTGCCATAGGCAGGGACACCTCCCACTAGAACAGGTCACTGAAGCCCTCATCCAGCCTGGCCTTGAACCCCTCCATGGAGGGAGCAGCCACTACCTCCCTGGGCAACCCATTCCAGTGTCTCATCACCCTCACTGTGAAGAACTTCCTCCTAACATCCCATTTAAATTTTCCCTTTTCCAGTTTAAACCCATTACCCCTTGTTCTGTCATAACAAGACCCTCCGCAGCCCACCTGTATTCTTTCAGCCTTACCTACCATTTGAAAATATTAGTTCAAACCATGAGTTCTCCCCTGTACTGAGTGCCAACCACAATTAAAAGTATGGTTTTTAGTATACCTAATGATGGTGTTTCATAATTTGGACTAATTTTTCACAAACAGTCCTTCAACTGCATAAGTCTGTCCAGAGTAAACAGGTGAATTACTAAAAGTAATTTATTTTTCTTTAAAAATACTACACATTCCCTACTCATAACTTATTCTTTCNAGGGCTGGAGCACCTCTGCTATGAGGACAGGCTGAGAGGGTTGGAGTTTTTCAGCCTGGAGAAGAGAAGGCTTTGGGGAGACCTTATAGCAGCCTACCAGTATCTGAGGGGGGCCTACAGGAGGGCTGGGGAGGGACTGTTCACAAGGCCTTGTAATGACAGGGCGAGAGGGAATGGGTTCAAATTGGCAGAGGGGAGATTTGAACGGGATGTTAGGAAGAAATTCTTCACAGTGAGGGTGGTGAGGCACTGGAACAGGTTGCCCAGGGAGGTTGTGTCTGCTCCCTCCCTGGATGTGTTCAAGGCCAGGCTCGATGAGGTCTTGAGTGACCTGATCTAGTGGGAGGTGTCCCTTCCTGTGGCAGGGGGGTGGAAATGGATGATCTTTGAGGTCTCTTCCAACCTAGACCATTCTATGATTCTATGATTCTATGAATATTATACGTTCTTTATGATCAAGTTGTCATGGTAGACCTGAAGGGTCAAAATAAGCCTGTATGTGTGCTGGCTTACCCAGACATGCTTTCCTGCCTTCCCCCTGGTTTTGGGGAAGAAGCAGCAGTGGGAAAAAGGACAAAAGACTCCATGATGCCATGGACTCTGAGCACTACGGCTTATATAACTTGTTTTTCTCCTGCTTGCAACCCTGGTAAACAAGGTGCACGTGCTAGCCTAGTGCTAAGCCACTGCTGGGTCTATGCTCTTTCCCCATATGGTATAAGCAAACCTTTGCTTTCACCCAAATATGGTAAAACTTGGCTTACTGCCACTCTGATTGGATATGCTAACATCTGAAAGGGTCCAATCAATCTCAGGCATTGATACTAAAAGCAGGTAAGCAGATAACACAGTATACTTTTGCCATGCTTACGCTTCTGCCATGATTTTGCTATTATTCTGTATTCTGCATTCGTGCTTGTAATGCCTTATTATTATTATTATATAGTAATATAATCTATATTCCACCTTGGAACTGTTGAGTCTTTTCAGGAGCAATGTGAATAGCCTTCATGCAATTAGCAGCATGAACTACACATCCACTGAGACACATCACAAGACGTCTGCCTGCACCTGTAGAAACCTGCATCTCCTGAAGATGACCAAGCCTGAAGGCACACAAATCATCAAAACCCAGGAACAGGTCAGAAACTGTCTGCCCTCCTCTTCTTCACCCAGCAGCCTGGGGAGTCTGAGGTGAATCAAGTCTCAACCACAGCCGCAGCCACAACAACAGCTGCCACAGCAGCCAGCCAGTAGTCAGACCAGCCAGAAACCCTGCAAGTGTTCTGGATACTTCCAATTTATTGATAACCCCACAAGATGGGAGAAGTAATACTTGTGAGTAAAACCTTAAGCTTTGCGTATTACCTAGATTCTGCCAAAAGCAGAAAGGGGCCCTCAGTTCCATCTAATGGCCAAGTGGCACTATTGACTGCAAGAGATCTTCCAGCGTTAATTAGTTACAATTATTGATTGTAAGTAATTAATAGATACTTCTAGATCTAGATATTGTTTATGTAATCATTCCATAACTGCTACAATCAACTCTTTTTAATATTAAAAATAAGTCGTCAGGGGTGGAAAAGTTTGGATACTGAAAATAAAAAAAACAATATTGATTTCAGAAAATCATATTGCATTAACTGATGCACTTATATTCATCAAAAAATACTCTTAAAAAACTTGAAATTATCACAGAATCAAGACACTCATAGAATGGTTTGGGTTGGAAAGGACTTTAAAGATCATGTAGTTCCAGCCTCCCTGCCATGGATTGGGACGCATTTCATTAGACCAGGTTACTCAAAGCCTCATCCAACATAGCCTTAAATGTTTCCAGGAATGAGGCATTCACTGCTATTGTGGACAGTCTGTTCCAGTGTTTACCACCCTCACAGTAAAGAACTTCTTTCTAATAGCTAATCTAAAAAGATGCTCTTTTAGTTGGAAAGCTTTATCTCTTGTCCTTTCACTACACCCCATGATAAAGAGTCCCTTTCCACCTTTAATTTAGGTTGCCTTTAAATAATAGAAGATTGATATAAAGTGTCCCCTGAGCCTTCTTTTTTATAGGTTCCAACTCTCTCAACCTGTCTTAATAGGAGAGGTGCTCCAGCCACCTCATCATCTTCATGACACTATTCTGGACCTATATGAGTACATTTCATCCCAGCATATAAACATTTGAACTCCTCTTAATTCAGACAAGATTAACTACACACACCTTTGTGCTACTCTCTCAGGACACAAAGGCTAAGCACAATGAAGCAGCATAACAAACTGTTTGAAATAGCAGCCAAAACACAGCCTGATGTGTTTGCCAGAAACCAGTCTTCCATTAGTACAATTATTTTCAAAATAATTCCTGATAGACTGTCAGAAGTGTGAATTCTGCACCAGTAGTAACAGACAGTTGAGAAGAGGGAATATGGATTATTCAGTTGCTTGCTTTCAGTTGGTGCAATTTTGTTTCCATCCTGGTTTAATATGTCAAATACTCCATCTAACTGGGGAAATATAACAATGATTTTCAAGGAGACATTATGTCCAAGTTTTTTTAAAGAACAGACAGAAATAAATTATTTTACTCTCAAAGGAAATAAAATATAAACTGTCTTGCTGAATTGGAGAGGAATATAGAAAACTGTATTTAAATACGTACTGTAAAATATAGAATCCATGAATCCTTAACACCTAATACAGATACAGGATACACAAAAATTCCCTCAAAACCTTCCTCCAACTGAGATAAATCACAAACCCCTAGTGCTTGTTTTCTCCCTGACTTGTCTCCTGTTAGGCCCAAACAGGCCTGACTGCACTCCCCCATTGGTTTACCAGATAAGAACTTCCTGAAAACAGTCAAAGGAAGGAAGAGAGCGAAAGAGAAATATTTAGATTTGCTGCCCACTTATAAAGTAATCATGGAATTATGGGATTGAATAACAAAATTACGATTTCCAGAGTCCATCTCATAACCTCTCTGGTCCTCCTGCAGAACTCTGTAACTTCCTTAAGGAGACCTGGGCCAAAACACCACACATGTGATGGAGGATTCCTCTGAAAACTGTAACACAGAAGCCTTCTCTCCTTTCCATAGTGAGAGGGCAAAAGAGAATGGACTCAAGTGGTGTCAGGGGAGGTTTAGGTTGGACAGTAAGAAAAAATCCTCAACTGAAACTATCTGCTCATGGAAGTGCTTGAATCATCATTCCTGGATGTATTCTAAAGACATGTATGTGGGGTTCTCAGGGGCATGGTTTAGCAGTGGGTTTGTTAGTTTTAGATTAACAGTTGGACTTAATGATCTTGAAGGTCCAGCCCAAACAGTTCTATGATTCTATATTAAAGTATTCTGGTTTAACAAGGGAAGGTACCAAATCTCATAGACAGAAGGGGTAAAGTAGTTTTGGAAAACCAAGCTGCATTTCTTACTGTATGTTCCAGGTTGGGAACTATAGGGTTAAAAAAAAATCCTCAAGAGACAAGAAAATTGTTATTCAGTCCCATAATTCTGCTATCTCTTTATAAGCTCATGTTGAGGCTAGCTCACCCTCCTTTCCTCCATCTCCAGCCATGTCTGGAAGGAGCTGCTTAATTGGGACAAACAGGTAAGGAGCAGGCCTGTTTTGGGGCCTCCACAGGCTCTTTGTTTAGGCCTATGGATGACAGAGGTGTTGGTGGGGGGGAGGAGGATTGGAGCACTATGGGTTACAGATTTAGTTTTGGCTTGGGGGGGAAATTCAAGGGGTTAGCTATGGATTATGTATTTTGTATGGATTTGATGAGGATGGATGGTCTTGATGTGGTAGGAGCTCCTGTGAATGGAGTGCTAGGGATTATAGATTTAGTTTTGGGTTGGGGGGAAAATTCAAGGGGTTCACTATGGATTTTTAATATGCTTTGTAATTTTCTTTCTGTATCTCTCTTTCCAAATATAATTCTGTTTTCTCTCCAATTAATTTCAGAGCCTCATTTTGTCAGCTCTTAAAAAACCCCAACAGAATAAGTTGTGTCAGAAGTGGGATCAGTGCTGGTTTGCGTAGTTTGAATTGGAGAAAATACAAAATTGAAGATTAAGAGGGAAAAAAAGATGCCTTTCAGTGCAATTGTGATGGAGAGTTGAAGGAAGTCCAGACAGATGTTAACTAGTTGGGACCATTCCTTGCAGTGTGTATGTATGCGCTTGTCCTGATTGAGAGTTCAGTCTTGTCATCTTCAGCGGTCTGGCTCATTAGAAAGTGCTATGTGCTTCTAAACTCACTCCCCATCCTGAAGTGGCGAGGGAGTGAGGGGGAAGTCTACAGAGAGGAAGTGCTCGTCCCTCCTGCTGTTGGCCATTGGCCGTTGGTGGCCATATAGACTTGGAGAGAAGCAACTTAGAGAAGTGAGCTGCTTCCTCCTTGGGTGGTGGCAGAGGTAGAAGCAAGCAGCAGACAGCAACTTGAAAGTTTTGAGGTGGTTGAAGATGATACAGGTCTCACATCCCCGAAGTGGCCATGGCTAGACGTGACCATGGCATGGTGCCAAACAGCACTGTACATGTTGAGCTGGGGGGGTGGGGTAGAGAGGAGCTGGCGAACGCATTTTTGTCTCCCCTTCCTGATGCAAATCCAAGAGTTGTGGAAATGTAAGAGGCTCCAGGCATAGAAATACAGGTGGCTCCAGCCATGCTGGCAGCCTCCCCAGATCCTGTAGCTCTGGGCAGTGCTTCAAAGATGGTGCCATGCAGAAGCAGTGCCATCCTCATTGTCAGGCTGACTGCAGTGGCAGCCATGACACAAGTAATTTCCATCCACTTGCTGGGCACAGCCACTCCCCACTCAGGGGATGAGCTGCTGATGCCACAAGAAACCACCATGCATCAGTACCCTTCTTGCCCCAGTGCAGGCAGTGTGCATGGGCAAGCAGTGGCTACAAACAGCAAGCCTGCATTTGGAGTGTTGTCCTACCAGTGTCCCTGCAGAGAGCAGTGATGGGGATCTGCTCCCCATGCTGTGAGTCAGTCTTGAATTATCAGTGGCAGAACTGGTGTTACCGAGTATCAGCAGCAGAGGGGTTTTGCTCCTCTTCTCGCTCACTCCTGCCAGTTCTGCAGAGGGTGGCTAGACAGGACCAGTGGCAAAGGGCTATGTGGCTCCACGCATCTCCACTGAGTTTCCAGTGGTAATAGAAGTGGCAGTGGCAGCCCTGGTGCTGAGCTTAAGTGGCAGGGTGAGCTGCAAGTGTGCCCTGATGGTACAAGAGACAAGTAGAAGCATGTGACTCTTTTAGATGCTGGAACTCACAGAGATGTCACTCATCTCTGAAGAAAGGATCTTTACTCCTGCATACATGATAAGCAGAATGGAGTGACAGCTTGAAGAGTGAAAGTTTAGTGGACTTAGTTGCCCCATTTGTCTGCCCCAGGAGTAGAGACATGCCATTTGAGATGGATGTGGACTGATCCAGAATGTGCTGATAGGTACTCTAAGAGAATCTGTAATGAGTAACTGAGACTTTGCAGTGAGCGGTTGCTTGTGCATTTGTAATTCAGTGGTGGAACACCCTTTGATGTGGGGTACTTGGGTTTGATTCCTGGCTGGATGCACAGACTGCAAAGATTTGAGTGAGAATGGACTGGGACTGTCCATTACCTGATGTTGAGTGCTACTGAGAACAATGCAGATGGCAATAGATTTCCTTTGTTTATGAAAAGAATCTGTTGGAAAAAATTGCATGGGTGTTTTTCTGCCTTTGGGTGGGGATACAACCTGCCCAAGGGGTGGTTATTTCCTGATGGGGAGAAGTCCAGGACATGTATGTTGGGTGATGGAGGAAGGTGGTAAGATCAAGTGTGTGTCACAGAGAAGTTTGGTTTTGACTAAGAAAGTTTTAGTTCAAAGTATGTACAAGTTATTATTAAGTCTTTTTCAGATAACTAGTGTCATCTGAGTAGTCCCATTTGACGAGAAGAAGAATTATGTCCAGGATCTGAGAGACAGATCACTTTGAAGAAAGGACTGGAAAGATTAATTATTTGGATGGCATTATTTACTATATAGAGCCCGTTTCTAGTTAAATGAGCAGGAATTAGGGGATTGAATTAGAGGTGAAATGTCCCAGGTTGGGAACTATAGGGTTAAAAAAAATCTTCTAGGGATTAGAAAATTGTTATTCAGTCCCATAATTCTGCTATCTCTTTATAAGCTCGTGATGAGGCCAGCTTGCCCTCCTTTCCTTTCCGTCCAGCCATGCCGACTTTGGAGGTAGAGATAAACAAAGAACTTGGCCCAGTGGAAGGAGTGGGCAACCTTCTCACAACAAAATCTGTTCAGGGGAAGAGTAAATGGGGGCCACCACATCCACAGCTACACCTCCTCCTGCAGGTTCTGGGACAACTGCCAAAGTCTCAGTTATTGACAATAACAGGACAGGCAGCCAAAGATTAGGTCCAGCAGTTCAACTCTCTGCAGTTTCTTCCCCTAGTTCAAATCCACAGGCAGTGGTTTCTAATCCTATACCAAATTCAGTCTCACAGACAGCAGGCAGAACCTCAGAGATTCACACACATAAGAATGAAAATTTACAGCCTTTCCTGCTCCTGCAAAAGCATAAGCTAAAATCAAAATTTTGACAGAGTGATTCAAGATATTTAGGGAAGGGGACCTCTGGCACACAAGAGGAAGAACAGGAGAAATACAGACTTAGAGATTTGACCAACTAATACTCTGATGAGAAAAGTTATGTCAGATTGGATTACAGAGGATGGCTCTGAGGAGTTTAAGAATTTGAGTAATGTAGTTGTCAACCTTTGGAACCATTGAATTTCATGTTTATATGCACCAGTACATGAATGCAAACCAAAAGCTGTTGAACAGGAGGTCTCTATCAAATCACATACCATGGTGCTCTTGTCTTTCTAAGTCCTGTCCTTAAAGGCAGATTGTGCATTTAAACTGAGACCATTCCATTCACACCAAATTAGCAGGGTCCTTAGAGTTAATTTTCTGCATGTTACACCTCTTTTCAAATATCTTCATTAACATGGTTAGTATAGATGTCACGAGACATCTGGGATCACATAATTCGGCAATAGTCCACCTTTTACTGCAGCTTTGTGACTGGCTCTTGCTGGCACATTGTGTGCTTCCCTGCAGTTGTAGGACAACATGACATCCAGGATCTGAAACTGCCAATTGCTACCCAAACTGTGCATCACAGGCATGTGACGGTTTGGGAGTTACCCACCACTCCACACTTTTGAACTCATCCAGACTCAAACAGATGTATGTTAAGAAATGAAGCTTTATATTCACAGCTTAGCACAATATACAACCTGATATTTAAATATATTACTAATATTTGCAGGTATATATATTAAAAAGGTAATACAGAAACAATACCCCTCCCAGAAATCAGAGTCCCCAAGAGGAGTTGCCACTCTTCCCCCTTCTCCTCACACCCTAGTTTTATCCCAGAATCTGCCCTAAATGTAAAGCGAATTAAAAAGATTTATGAGGGGGGTTAGAAGCAGAACTTATTAGCTGGGTTACACAGATCCAGATAGAAACCAAACTAGAGAAAGACCAATAGACAACTGTCAGAAACATAGCAACACTATCTTATCTATGTTTGTGCCCTTTCCTTTTATACATCTCAGTAAAACTACGAGTGAAGAAGACATAACAATCGTATTCTTTTCACAGCCTATAATCTAAATTTTCTCATTAAAATATTCCAAATATCCATCACAAAGGCAGTACAGAACTGTGACTCTTTGTTAACCATTGATTAGCAGATTCATCACCTGCAAAGTCAAGCTGTCATCAAGAAAGCTCATTCACCTTTCAGCAGTCCAGTTTGGCCTGTGCACAAGGCTAACAGATACTGGCATCTCACAGTAGACGCCCATCCCCTCAACGAGGTGACTCCGCCCATCAGCGCAGCTGGACATGCTGGAACTCCAATACAAGTTGGAATCAAAGGAAGCCAAATGGTATGCTACCACAGACATTTCTAATGCTTTCTTCTCTATTCCCATAGCAAAGGATTGCAGGCCTCAATTTGCATTCGCCTGGAGAGGAATCCAGTATCGATTCAACTGTTTGCCTCGGGGGTGGAAATGCACTTCAATGATCTCTCAGTGATCTACAATGCATTGGATAAAGGTAAAACTCCAGAGCATATACAATTCATCCAAGACATCATTGTGTGGGGCCAAACTGCGGAGGAAGTCATTGAGAAAAGTAACAAAATAATTGACATTTTGTTGCAAGCAGGTTTTGCTATTAAGAGAGACAAGGTCAAATTTCTGGGAGTGCGGTGGCAGAATGGTTGCCAGCACATTCCACAGGATGTAATAAACAAAGTCTCCAGCATGGAGAGCCTCTGTCTGTAGGAATTCTAAATATGGATGATTTGTTGTATCAGGATATTGAAATAAGTAAGCCATGGCAACAGGATACCTAAAAGGGAACAGAATGTCTAAAAGAGGGACAAGATACCTAATAAGGGCAGGATGTATCATATAAGAGTTATGAAAGGTCAAAAAGGGGAAGAGAAACAGCCTTGAGAGAAGCAGTGAATTCCATAAGAAGCAAATGGGAAATTGTTACATAAGAACAACAACACATTTATTTGCCAATAACCATAAACTGACCACTGCGATTATGTAATTGCATGAACACCTGGCCTTTACCAATCAGCTATAGCCACCGGACACGTGGACAACAGTTTTTTGTCCAATCAGCATTTACCACATATGCATGATATCTTGTATGTATTAGGCTTGGAATGTATATAAGATGGAAATCAGCAGTCTGGAGTCCTACCAGGAGAGTTACTGAAGTGCAAGATGGAGAAGGTGAATCCTGTCAATTCACTGAGGTCAAAGCAGTCCAACTTGCTCTTGATGTGGCTTAATGGGAAAATTGGTCTATCATTTACCTCTACACTGCCTCATGGATAGTAGCTGGTGCTCTATGGGGTTGGGTGAAAGAGTAGAAAAGAAGGGTTGTCAGGGGAAAGGAAAGGCTCTTTGGTGTGCTGATTTATGAAGGACATTGGTGCACGACTAGGAGTAAATTCCTTCCTTCATTCTTCCTCTCCTTCATCCAGGGTCTGGAGTACATAGGTGAGTCTAGCCTTATTGCAAAGATTGAAGCAAAGAAGGCATTCAGCAACTCTGCCTTCTCTGCAGCCCCAGTTATCAGGGCTGCCTCCTCATTCAGCAGTGGCCCCACACCTTCCCTATTATTCCTTTTCCTACTGATATATTTGAAGAAACCCTTCTTGTTCTCTTTTCCTACTCCTATGATATACAACCTTTCTCTCAGTAATAATGTCGATATAAATTTTAATTTGGTATTAATAAAATACAGCATAATAATAAAATATTTCATTTACCATGGATAAATGAAATTATATTTATCAGGACTGTTAAACATGTAGAGTCACCTAATCAGTTTATATGCTCTGGTTTTTAAACATAGTGCTTGGTAATGTAGTGGAGAGAAGTTACAGGATTTAGAATAAAGCATTACAAATCAACTAAAGAACATCAAAGTAATATTTTCTTACAACTTTAAAAACTCTCTTCTTAAATCAAGTGAATAATCTTGGTTTGAAATTACACAAAATCATCAAAACATATATAGCTTAATAAAATTATGCTATTTAGTATTATCTTTCTGAATACAAATTATTGTTTAAATAAATTGAAAATTAGTTCTCAGGTTTTAAACTAAAGGAAACACTATTCCAAATATATTTTTTCTTCATTATGGATTACTCAGTACCAGTAGCCAGTACTAAATCTGATTCTTTTATAAGATTATTACAGGAGGACAAGTTCAGCTATTCTCAGATTTATAATATCTTCAGTCCAATATACTATTGAAATACTGCCGTGAACCAGGAGACGGGAGATGGCTTGATGCAAACCAATTCTCTCAATTTTATTAGCCTTAGAGTCGGCTTATATACATTCAGAGCCTAATACATACAAGATATCATGCATAAGTGGTAAATGCTGATTGGACAAAAACTGTTGTCCACGTGTCCGGTGGCTATAGCTGATTGGTAAAGGCCAGGTGTTCATGCAATTACATAATCGCAGTGGTCAGTTTATGGTTATTGGCAAATAAATGTGTTGTTGTTCTTATGTAACAATTTCCCATTTGCTTCTTATGGAATTCACTGCTTCTCTCAAGGCTGTTTCTCTTCCCCTTTTTGACCTTTCATAACTCTTATATGACACATCCTGTCCTTATTAGGTATCTTGTCCCTCTTTTAGACATTCTGTTCCCTTTTAGGTATCCTGTTGCCATGGCTTACTTATTTCAATATCCTGATACAACAAATCATCCATATTTAGAGTTCCTACAAAATACAGGCATTTAAATATAACTATTTTTTATTTATTAATGAATGTCTTTGCAGTTCTCATTAGGAAAAAAATATGTATAACTCTTTCTGCTGAGGTAGCATTAACCATTTTTTTTCCTGTAAAGCAACATAACAACAATGAAAAAGATTGTTAACAATGAAAAACTGAAAGTAGAGAGACAGACTTGGATTTTAAAGAATATTTAATACTGCAATATGGTGTAGGTATCTTTATTTTCAGAATACTTTTATGCCGTATTTCTGTGCCAATTGATTTAATGTTGTAAGGGTGGACGGAGTCAAAAAGTTATGGTAAAATAATTTTTAAGTATAGAGATTGTTAATTCAGAATTTTCTTAGATGAATTTGAGAGAAATCTTCTTCGATGCTGGCATTGAAACCTATTTATGAACTGTTGATAGGACCGTTATAACCAGTGAAGACGTTTGAGCCCTCTAGCCTTGAATCATCTGTCTACACAAAGGAAACTATATCTAATATTTCACTCTGTACCTAAGACATCATTGTGGATCTAGTTAATATATCTTTGTCTTTCTGGAATGGGGAAATCTGGGATTGGATACTAAATTAATCACATGACAGATTTACATTTGTACACTGAACTACTCTCTAAACTGGCTTTATCTTCACTAACTATAATCTAGACATCTAACTTGTGCTGACATAGAGTTGAGATGATATAAAACCCAATTTCTATTTCACTTCTAGCTAACCAGTGATGGTAAATGACGATTCTGCATAGCCCATGCAGTTTTTTTCTATGACACAACTACAGCTCAATATCAGCCTCTTCAGACACTGGAGAGTAGTTTAATGCAGTTGGTGGCTAACATTTTCTTGTGTTTTTCACATTCATAAAGCACCAAACATATTGAGGAGCACTCTGAGAGCTTCTGAATGGAAACAGCTCTATGAGTAAGTAATTTTCTTCTTAGGCTACTTGGTTTCTTGAACTGTAGGAGTATAAAAGGAATACTTTCTGTTTGGTTTTGGGGTTTTTTTTTTGCTTAGTTTTTTATAGTGTTTGGGTTTTTTTGTTTGTTTTTAATTAAAAGAATGGTTCAAAGAATAGTTGAAATGAGACTCACACTGGCTCATAGAGTATATTTGCATATCATACTTTGAAGAAATGTAGCTTCAGTACTCTGTCCAGTTCTGGGCCCCTCAATTTAAGAAAGATGTTGAGGTACTTGAATGTGTCCAGAGAAGCTAGTGTGGGGGCTGGAGCACAAGGCCCACAAAGAGTGGCTGAGGGAGCTGGGGTTGTTTATCCTGAAGAAGAAGAGGCTCAGGGGAGACCTCATTGCTCTCTACGACTACCTGAAAGGAGGTTGTAGCCATGCAGGGGTTGGTCTCTTCTCACAGGCACCCAGTGACAGAACAAGAGGACACAGTCTCAAACTGCACCAGGGCAGATTTATGTGCAAAGATTGAAGCAAATCCCAATTCTAATGTCCAGGCTGGACATTAGAAAGTTCTTCATGGAAAGAGTGATTGCCCATTGGAATGGGCTGTCTGGGGAGGTGGTGGAGTCACCATCCCTGGCAGTGTTTAAAAGGAGGCTGGATGCGGCACTTAGTGGCTTGGTTTAGTTAATTAGAAGGATTAAGTGATAGGTTGGACTTGATGATCCTAGAGGTCTCTTCCAACCTTGTTAATTCTGTTATTCTGTGATTCCATGATTCTATACTGGCAGAACATACTAAACTTTTTCTCTTTTAGTCACTTGATTCATTACAGTGGTGATTATGGAAGATTTTCATGTCATGTTGTACGATAGGTGACATAAATAATCTGTGAAGACCAATGCATAATATTCCTTTAATACTTTATTCTTTGTAATATATATGTAAGGTATATTCTTAGACCTGAATAACAATTGGTATTAAGATAGATAAACAGATCAACAGAAAGACAGATGCATGATTATGCCAATAACTGAATTCAAAGCCCAGCAACAACATAATGTGGCTTCTAATGAAGTAAGGAAGAGTATTTTCCTGACTAATGATATGGAAGACCCTCCATCCAAAGAAGCTATTACATTTTATTTATTAAAATACCCCACAGACTTTCTTAATTGTGTTATTATTGGTCCAATTATATTTATATGAAGATCTTATCTAGAATAGGAATTTTCATGTGACCTGCATCTCTACTGCCTGCAAATATTATTCTCCTGGCCTACTGTGTATATTACATGCAACTCATTTTACTTAAGCTGTCTTGGCAATTAAATTGCCTATTTTATGTAAGTAGCATATAACTGTCAGTGACTTATCATCTGAAAAAAAAAAAAAAATCTCATTTTCTCATGAGATTTCTTACGAGTGTTTCAGAGCTAAATTACTTGACAGAAAAACTGTATATAGCCAGAAAACAGGGGAAAAAAATTGATAAGCACATGCTGCAACAAAGCCTTAATATGAGAATATAGCACCCACTATAAGCATGTCATTTCATACAAATGTAGTCCAGTCATCTACCAATTCATGTATTTTGCTACTCCAACACTGCCTTCCCTGAGAATCCTCAACTCCCAGCTTGATCTCAGTGGCTGTGAAATGATCTTAAAAATTAAATACAGAAAAAAACCCAATACAAAAGTACTACCATGCACTGCTGAAATTGAATCAGTAATTTAGAGATCTTGTTTACAAACAAAATTATATTTAAGCTCATTTTTTTCTCATTTAAATAAACTCACACACTAGAGCTCTTGAGAAATATATTTTTTTTAATGCAGAGAATTCTGCTTCTGAACTACAACAAAAACTATTTTAAAGTATCTTTTTAGTCTTGTAATAAGTTGAGGTTTAATTTGCTGTTGTTATTCAAAAACATCCTGCCTTGTGCCAACTTCAAAAGGAAAGTGATGGCTGGGGCAAAGTATTATGGGGCTTGAAGTTCATATTGGGACATGAGAGTCTTCCTGTTCCAGTTGCTGCTTTTGGGTTCCAGGGTTTTGGGTGTTGACTCTCTTCCACTGAGACAGCAGCAGAATAGGGAGAAATGGCAGGGTAACTCCTTGGCTTGGGATTTTAGCTCACTTGCTTTTGTTTGCTGCTGCTTTCTGCTGTGCTTTTCTGCAAAAATACTAAGATTGCCATGTACTTGTATTATTTTTATCTGATTTTGTGCAACAAATTCTTACCTCACTCTCTTTTCTCTCAACCTGGAGGTTTTTTTTATTTGCTGTTTCTCCCTCTCTTCTGTGTTGGGGAAGGCATATAGGTTAACTCATTGGTTTGGTTTTAACCCATTACAAGTCCTTATCATAGCAATTGCTAACAAACTTTTTTCTAACTTTAAAAAATAATCTCTGCAGAACTGCTATGTAATAACTTCAGTTTTCATTTACCTGAATAATATTCTAAGATGAATCTTAGCTTTTAAACTTGGAGCTAAGGTCACTCAATTTTTAGCTCTGGAGAAATAAAAAGAATTCAATAGGCTTCTTCCTACCTGAAAACTTACTTTCTAAGATTTTACATATAAAATGCTTTTTGGCAAAGTAGAAAGTGCTTTGTGTAATCTCCCATAGCAAATTACATGATAGAAACTTTATGTTTGGGGATTTACTTTTACCTATACCAAAATTTCTGCTTTACATATAGAAGGAATGAATATTTTTCCTATAATAGTTTTTAGGTCTACCAAAATTAGCAATGCATTGTTGATACATAAATTTAAAAAACTTCATTGTCTATGGTTGCACTCTCAAGTTAAATTTTGCTGCAGAACACTTTTGGGCACTGAAACTCCCTTGCTTAACTACTAAACTCTTAAAACTGTGTTTGATATTGCTTTGGCCCATACCAAGCAGCCTTGTACTGAACAAACTCTAGTTGTAATTCTAAAATGAAGCATCACTCTATCTGTCAGCTTTGTCTGTCACCTTTTCCACAAGTCATAAGATGAGTAATAACATGGATATGAACTATTCAGCAGCAATCAGTAGCAAGTAGGTTAGATTTATTAATATATTTACTAAGCTGATGTACCTAAGAAAAGTGTGTTTTATCAGGTTTGTATTAGATTTTAGAAATAACAATGTCAATGATGATAAATCAGTGTGGTCTATTTCTGTCTCACTGTTTTATTCCTATGGCAAATGCAAACCTAGGCTCAGTTCAGCTCACAACTTCAGGTACACAGGAAGGACAAATACAAGTTTAGTTATGCAAAAGAAGCTGTAGATGAAATAAGGCTGCCATAAAGATTGCTGAAATTAGTAATGGAAATGGAAATCTGCTGAAAGTTATGATCCAGTTACCGGTCCCCAAACGTTTAAGTATTTTTTTATAATATCTGTTTTATTTATAGGTCTATCTAGATCAAATTCACTCATTTGACTGCTTATGGGTTTGGGTGAACTGTCAATGAAGTTTAACTTAAAATTAATTGCTCTGGTTATCTTTCCTTAAGGCATCTTTTTAAATGTAGACGGAACATGGATGAGAGCTTGGAAAGCTGATTTGCATAAGTGAGCTTAGTAAAAAAAAAAAGTAGAATGCATTCTGATCAGGTTCACAAAAGATTTGTAATAGAATTAGGTGTTTGGTTTTTTCCTCCATTTAATGATCTAACAGATATGATTTTAATCTATTTGATGTAAAGTTTTAATTACGTATGAAAACAGTCACAAAAAAGTGGATCATTATGTTATTTTTCTATTATTTTGTCATAATCCTTTACAGTTTATTTTACCTGTATTTTTTCAGAAAATGTTAATATCATCCTCCCAGCCAGGTTGAATGGAAGTTATATACACCTAGCTGAATGAGATTTAGCTCAGAGGTAAAAAGAAACTGAAAGTGACAAAAACACACAATAGCAATTAAAAGTAATACCTTAGAATGATTGAAAACATTCACTGAGAAAGCATACATGAACATTTTCTTCAGAACTTATTCCTTCTGGAGACAAAGTGGAAACGAAAAAAGCAAGCAATAGAAGCAAAAGAGAAAATGTGATTGGTTAATTTGCAGATAACTTCCCATAAATTTTTACCGATATTTATTTTTAATGGAATAATTCTAAGCAGCAGGGTTTTGGTTTTTTACAAACCAAGATTAATAAGGAAATATTTATTCCTGTAGCGAAATAGCACCAAAGGATGTGGTTTAGTGGTGACTTGGCAGAGTTCAGTTGACAATTGTGATTGGTGATTTTAAAGGTCTCATCAAACCAAAATGATCCTATGATTATTATAATTTACTATATTCAATAGTGTATCCTATACTGTATATATTATGTGTATATACACATTAATATGATGTATGCAAATGATATACATGTATAAACTATGACTGAGCACTTGCACAGGTTATCCAAGGCTGTTATGGAGACTTCACTGTTTGAGATTTTCAAAAGCTATCTCATCCTGGGCAGCTGTCTTTTACTGAACCATCTTGGGCAAGTGGATTGGATCAGATGACCTTCAGAGGTCCCTTCCAAACTCAACCATTCTGTGATTCTCATTTCCATAAAACCTGAGCAAGGTTTCATCAATTATTTTTCTATAATGGAAACATATCACAGGATCACAGGATGTCAGAGGTTGGAAGGGACCCTAAGAGATCATTGAGTCCAAGCCCCCTGCCAGAGCAGGACCATACAATCTAGCTCAGGTCACAGATGAACATATCCAGAGGACCTTGAAATTTTCCAGAGAAGGAAACTTCACAACCTCTCTGGGGAGCCTGTTCCAGTGCTCTGTGACCCTTACAGCAAAGAAATTCCCCCTTGTGTGGAAGTGGAATCTCCTGTGCTGCAGCTTATATCCATTGTTCCTTGTCCTGTCAAAGTAAGCAAGTGAGAAGAGCCTGTCCTCCACCTCCTCACACCCATCCCTCTCCAGACTAAAAAAACCCCAGGTCACTCAGCCTCTCCTCATAAGGCATGTGCTCCAGTCCTCTAATCATCCTTGAGGCCCTCCACTGGTCTCTCTTGAGCAGATCCCCATCCCTCTTCAACTGGGGAGGCCAAAACTGAACACAGTACTCAAGATGGGGTCTCACCAGGGCAGAGTAGAGGGGGAGGAGAACTTCTCTCAAGCTGCTGTACACACTCTTCTGTTTTCCTTAGATTCCCATGAAAACAAAAGGCATTACTGATATGCTACCGCCTTGTTTCTGAACTTCTGATTTTAGAATGGAGTCATTTGCTGTCATATGGAACTGTAGTCCATCTGCTTTTCATATCAACTTTTAAAAATTATAGAAAAAGTTCCTTTTTGTCAGAATAGACCATGTTTTTAACACTTGCAATGCTATTTCTTCTGGTTCACACAGACACACACACGTTTACATTGTGGGAATCCAATGTAAGAAGGAAAATTAACAAGCATTTATCCTTTGTTCCCACAGATTCAGGGTGTCTCCCATGGGGTAGGAAAGATAGTGGGACACCTGGCCAAGGGGAAAATCAAGATATAATATATGTTAAAGAGTGGGCTGTACTTGCCTGGATTATGTTAATGCATTGTTTGTATGATGGGATAAAAGGAGTTACCTTGAGGGTGATGGGGCTGTTTTGGTCTTTTGCTTTTTGTCTTTTTCTCCTGCACAGGCTATATGCCCGCACTGGCCTGGAATGAAGAGCATCTGTTTCAATCCAAAGTGTGTCATTGCCTTTGTCATATTACTGGTGGGATCAAGTGGTGAAGAATGTGGGCAATGAGAGAATGAAGCAGAGACAACTGGTCCCCTGTGCAAATTCTGTGCCTGCAAGTTTGGCCCGTGTGAGTTTACATGTGAGGACCAACAGTGTGAGGACTGCCTGTGCAAGTTTGGCCTGTGCAGTTTTGACAAAGCCCATGCAGGAACCTTCAGCCACATCAGAGGAGAGGTGCCAATGGAGATAACAAAATGAAAGAGCTATGCTGTGATGGTTTGGGAGATACCCCCACACACCCCCTCCCCCCCCAAACACCCCCCCTGCCCGCACATACAAAATTAATTCACCAAGATTAGACTCAGCCAGATGGAAGTTCAGGAATAAAGCTTTATATTCACAGCTCAGCAGAATATACAAGCAGATAATTATACTATATTATAAATATTTACAGCTACATACAGAAATATACAAGTTAAAAGTAAAAGAGAAATGCAAATACCCCTCCCAGAAATCAGTCTCCAGGAGGGGTTCCCAAACACCCTCTTTCCATGCCCCTTTCTTATCCCAGAATCTGCTTTATGTGCAAGGTGAGTTGGAAGGATCGGCGATTAGAAGCAGAATTGATTAGTTGAGTTGCACAGATCCAGCTAGAAGCCAGGGAGACAGAAAGACACCAACAGACTCCACAGATGGAGTCACATTGTCTTATCTATGTTTATGTCATTGCTTTTATACATTTCAGTAAACGTATGAGTGAAGTAGACCTTACTGTTGTTTTCTTTTCACAGCTTATAACCCATTTTTTCTCAATAAAATACTCCAACTAGCCTCTAACCAGCACAATCCACCCCTGCCTACTTCACTCAGAGTTTACGGAGAATTATCTGTCTAATCTAAAACCATATTTACAATAATGAATATTAAAATTCCAGTTTACACTTTGTTCCAGATGTAACTTGGCTGTAGGTGATTCAGAAACTCACAAAACAGAAAACAGTTTTTGTCTTTGCAGATGAGACGAGACAAGGGACTCCCAGGTGACATAAGGTTTGTGCTCATGTACAGGAGATTCTCTCATTGGATGACATGTAATTCCAACAACAGAAAACTCCTAAGAGCTTGTATTATACACTCTGAATTTAAATTCTCTCAGCTAAGGTTACATTTCTCTGTGGAAAACACTTGATTTCACCATTCTCCTGCATTACCCAGTATGTATGACCAGGACCTTCTGCAGAAACTACCCCTCGGACAGGTTTCCCTTTGCCTGAAGGAGAAAATAACCAAAAAGTTTTTTCCTAACAGATTATTTTCACATACAACAGGAACTGTATCACTATTCACTTTTTGTACCAAATTTGATTAGGCAGATCCTGCTTTGTTTACTGAAACCATATTATTTACCAACCAGGTTGTTTGTGCTAAATGCTTGCCCCAGGTTTTCACAGTTTCATCCCCCATGGCTTTTAGGGTGGTTTTCAGCAAACTGTTGTAGCATTCAATCCTTCCTGAAGCTGGTGCATAGTAGGGTATGTGGTAGATCCATTCAATACCATACCCAGTTTTTTACAAGATTGCTTTTGAAATGAGTGCCATTGTCTGATTCAATTCTCTCTGGAGTTCCATGTCTCCACATTATTTGTCTTTCCAAACCAACAATGGTGTTACGTGCAGAAGCATGTGGAACTGGATAGGTTTCCAGCCATCCGGTGCTTGTCTCTACCATCATTAGCACATACTGCTTGCCAGAATAAGAACAAGGTAAAGTGATCTAATCAATCTGCCAAGCTTCACCATACTTGTACTTTGACCATCTCTCACCATACCATAAGGGCTTGATTTGTATAGCCTGCTTTATAGCAGCACAAATGTCAAGTCATGTATGACTTGTATGATGGCAACCATGGATAAGTCAATGGACTTATCATATGCCATTTGCTAGGTTACCTCTCTGACTTTATGTCCAGACAAATCATGGGCCCACCAGGCTAAGAACAATCCACCTTGGTGTTTCCAATCAAGGTCATCAATGTTTGTATCAAATTGAGAAATCTTAGCAGCTTGATGCCTGATGGTTGTGTTGGTGTTCCTCAGTAGCTCTGCTTTTAGGGACGTGTGCATCTACCTTCCACACTTTAACTGGAATTTTGTCCAGTTGTGCATTTCATTTAACTTCCAAATTCTGTGCAAGTGTTGTTATTTACTCTTTTGAGGTAAATCCTGCATTCCGTCTGGTGCAGAACCATTACAGAGCTTTATACCTGATGCTTTTCACACCATTTCTCTTTCCCCCATTCCAACTCCACAAGGGAGAGGAAGAAAGGAGGTTTGTGAGCACACTACCACAAATATATCAAAGTATTTTACAGGATACTATGGATTGAGTTGAACCTGCTGCTATTATTCACACTATGCTGCAGTCATTTTTTCCAAAAAAAAGAATGTTCTAACTGGAGCAAAGTATTATAGGGATTGAAGTTCAAATTGCAACATGACAGACTTCCTGTTCTGTTTGCTGATTCTGGGTTCTGGGTTCTTGGGTGTGGTCTCTCTTCTACAGGCATGGTGGTGGAAAGAGAGGAAATAGTATAGCTGCTGGGTTTGGTTTTCTCCTTTCTGTCATTTTTTGCTTGTTTATTTGTTTGTTTTGTTTTTCCCCTATGTATTTCATTGTGCTTCTTCTGCTATAGGCTATGTTAAGGTAATCATGTATTATTACATTAATTAGATTACTGGCTAATGTAATATTCATTGTGCTTATGTTACATTAAACTCTTATCTCTTTATCTCAACCATGAGTTTTGTCTGTTACTTTCCCCCTCACTTTTGTGTTGGGGGAGAAGACAGTTTAGCATAAATATATACATATATTTATATAGATATGTATATACACAAAAGTATATAATACATTACAGAGTCTGCGCTGGCTCGAACTAATTGGAGGATTTGAGTGAGGAAAATTAGACTATAGGATGAGAGAGGAAAACATACGATGCTACTTCCCTCAGAGCTCTACTGAGAAAGAAAAAAAAATTGTTTTAAGAATTGGAACCCAAATATAGATAAGTCAGACTGCTCCAGGCCTCTCTGGGCCGTGGCTGTTTCTTGCATGGTTCCTTTGTCCCTGACTTTAGTAGCTGATTTTTCAATAATTCCATTAACTTCTTTTCTACAGCTAGCCCTCCGGCCGATCTGCTTTCACCTATCTGCTGCATCAACAGATGGTGAGATAAGATTGGGGAAGGGGAGAAAGGTGGTAGGGATGGTTAGAAACCCCTCTTAGGGATTTTGATCTCTGGGAGGGGTGGGGTGTTTCTGTATTACCTTTTCACTGTATATCTGTAAATATCTGTTACAAATTGTAAATATCTGCTTGTATATTGTGCAAAGCTGTAAATATAAAGCTTCATTTATGAACTTCCAGTTGACTGAGTCCTAGCCTGGGATATTTCAAAGTGTTGGGGGTGTGGGGAACTGCCAAACCACCACAGGAGGGGACATAATAGTCCAAGTCTTTGTTTTCCTCCCACCGTTGGTCCTCCATTAGCAGAAGGGTAGGGTAAACCAAGACAACAGTCTCCCACATCAGATGTCAAGAACCAGCCTGGGTTATATCAAAGGGTGGGTGGGGGGCAGGTAACTGCTAAACCACCACATAATTTTAATTGGCTTACCCAACATGAGGCTTGAGGTTTGATTACATTTGTTTGATTGTTAATTAATCCTGGAAGTTAAAATGAAGCTGACCTGGCTGTTGTACTTGATTTTTCCTTCTGTGACTATGTGGTTTTTACCTAGATGGCTTGTGGCAACAATTGGTACTTTTATGTGGAATTTGGCATGGAAAAAGTTTAAGAGGATGGTCTGGGATTATGGGGACTATATTTTAGGTTACGTGGTCTTAAATATAACTGAAATAGCATCAAATGCTGGTTTTTATGCTTTTAATAAATCAGAAAATATTAGCATTCAAATGAGCTATTCTATAGCACTTGTACGAGTTATTTTGCCAAAGAGCAGAATTCCTGACCCTTGTCAAAGTTTCTATTCAAAGACCACGGTGATATATTTAACCTGTGTCATCATTTTCTTATAAATTATGGATTTATTGTTAATTTCTGATTTAAGTCTCAAAAAGTCAGCTGTCGCTTTAAAAAAGCAGATAAATCATGCCAGAAGAAAGAGGTACAAAGACACTGGAATGCAAACAGTGTCAGAGTCTGGGTGTACGCCTGGACAATGTACTATAAACAAAGAAGATACTGCTGCAAATGTTTATGAACATGAAGTAAAAACAAAAGATAAGGCTGCAGAAAGTTTTTCTGCAGGTAGTTCGACTTCTCCAACAGCAATTTGTGATCCTATTGCAAAAGATTCTAATATGCCAGCAGCTCAGGTTCCCCAAAATTCAGCTCCATCTTCTGTTAAACTGGCCCCTGCCAAAATGAAAGCTAAAATTTGGTCAAAACATGGGTCAAAAGAACATCTAGGAAGTGGAACAGGTACCTCTGACGTCCAGCAGGAAGAAGAGGAAGAGGAGAAACTTAGTCTAAAAGATCTGACTGGTTTACTTAGATCTAAATATGAGGACAACTTAAGATTTGTTATCAGGACAGAGGATGGCTCTCAGGAAATTAGAAATGCTGTTGTAAGAGCCTTGTATGGCCAGGCAACAACAGACCGGCAAGGAGAAGAAGAGGAGAAGGATGACATCTAGGGTTCTAATGATCCCCTCAGAGAGGTCAGGGAAGTTAGAAAGGAATATTCAAGAGAATCAGGAGCACCAATTCTAAACTGGCTGGTAGATGCCATACTATTGGTGCAAATGCTCTACAGGTAGGAGACAAGCCTGCAAAGCATCTAGGCCCACTTGCAAAGGAGAATGGAGTGGGCAAAAAAATCTGGCAAATAATCTTTGTATGGTTAGTTTGTGGACACGTTACTGTGAAGTAAGTGCTTTATGGAGGTCATGCCATACATGAGCCTGATAACATTCCTTTTGGGGCAGGTCTTATGAAGAAAATTATTAAGCTTGCTCTTTCATCCTATGCTAACATCCTAGCTAGCAAGTTTCTATCAAAGGGTGATAGTGGAAGGCTCACTGTTGGTGAGTTCACTGACCAACTGAGGGAGACAGAGGACAGCTTGTCACATACTACAGTAGTGTCTGCCATAAAAACTATGACTACAGAACTAAAAGGTATGACTACAAAGCTAGAGGGTAGCTTTAAAGGTGGCATGAAAGAAGTGAAGGAGGAACTCAAAACCTCCATCTCCAATCTGGCAAAGGATACCATTCCTTTATCATCAGAATGGGTGCATGTTTCTGCTATCAGGAACAGACGCCCACCTTCTGTAAGGCAATAACAGCCCAGGAGGAAAATTCCACCTAGACACCAGCAATCACGTGCGTCACTCTGGATAATATTGTGTGACAAATTTGGTGAGAACATGAACAACTGGGATTGTCAACCTACTTCAGTCCTTTCAAAGAGAGTCAGGGAACTGCAGTGGCAGAAACAGAGGCAGCAATGCCAGAAGAGTAGCTGTCACTTCTTTAGCTCCTCAGAGCAATTGCAGTTCTAATAATTGTAATTCCTCTCACAACAACACCAACCACTGCGTGCACCCTACATGCCATGTTCAGCATTAGGGGTGCCCTTCCTCTAGCCAGGAGGAGGAAAGGGATAGTGGAGAAAACTGAATCTATTGGAATGTATTCATTAGGTGGCCTGGCAGTTCAGAAGTTCAGAAATACAGGGCTTTGGTCAATACAGGTGCTCAGTGTACTTGCCATCAAATTGATCTCCAGGAGGAGTGTGGTGTTACTGGATTATCTTTTCACTGTATATATCTGTAAATATCTGTCATACATTGTAAACATCTGCTTGTATATTGAGCATTGCTGTAAATATAAAGCTTCATTTACCAACTTCCAGCTTTCTGAGTCCTAGCCTGGGTTATATCAAAGGTTGGGGAGGCAGGCAACTGCTAAACCACCACAGAGTCACAGAATCATAGAGTTATAGAAGTACAGAAACATAGAATTAACCATGTTGGAAATGATCTTTGAGATTATCAAGTCCAACCTATTACCCAATACCATTTAATTTAAAAAATATATTGCACTAAGCACCACATCCAGTCTTTTACTAAACACCTCCAGGGATGGTGATCCTACCACCTACCCAGGCAGCCCATTCCAATGTCCAGTCACTCTTCCTGTGAAGATTTTTTTTCCTAACATCCAGCCTAAACCTGCCCTGGTGTAGTTTGAGGCTGTGTGCTCTTGTTCTGTCACTGGTTGCCTAGGAGAAAAGACCAACCCCCATTGGCTACAAGCTCCCTTCAGGTAGTTGTAAAGAGGTCTCTCCTGAGCCTTCTCTTCTCCAAGCTGAACAACCCCAGCTCCCTCACCTGCTTCTCACAGAGCTTATGCTCCAGCCCCCTCACCAGCATTGTTGCCCTTCTCTGGATGTGTTCAAGTATCTCAACCTTCTTAAATTCAGGGGCCCAGAAAATTTTCCACCTCTGATCACTTATTTTTAATATTAAAAAGCTTTTATTGTAGCAGTTATGTAACAATTACATAAACAATACCTAGATCAAGAAGTATTTATTAATATGCATAAACAATCAATTATTGTAACTAATTAACACTGGAAAATGTCTTGCGGTCAATAGTGCCACTTGGCTTCTAAATGGAACTCAGGGCCCCTTTCTGCTTAGGGCAGAATCTAGGCAAGAGGCAAAGCTTAGGTTTTACTCACAAGTATCAGTTCTATCATCTTGCACAGTAATCAACAAATTGAAAGTACCCAGAACACTTGCACGGTTTCTGGCTGCTCTGGCCGCTTGCTGCTGCTGCAGTGGCTGTTGTTGCAGCTGCTGCTGTGGCTGAGACTTGATTCACCCCAGGATCCTCAGGCTGCTGGGTGAAGAAGAGGAGGGCAGACAGTTTCTGACCTGTTCCTGGCTTTCGATGATCTGTGTGCCTTCAGGCTTGCTTGTCTTCAGGAGATGCAGGTTTCTGCAGGTGCAGGCAGATGTCTTGCAATGTGTCTCAGTGGATGTGTATCTCACGCTTCTAATTGTGTGAAGGCTTTTCAATTTGCTCCTGGAAAGACGCAAAATGATTCCACAATGGAATATAGCTTATATCACTGTATAAAAATAATAGTAAGGCATTACAGGCATGGATGCAGCAGAACACAGAATAATAGCAAAAATCATGGCAGAAGCGTAAGCGTCGCAAAGGCACACTGTGTTATCTGCTTGTCTGCTTTTAGTATCAATGCCTGAGATTGATTAGACCCTTTTGGACATTAGCTTGTCCAATCAGAGTGGCACTAAGCCAAGTTTTACCATATTTGGGTGAAAGCAAAGGTTTGCTTATACCATAATGGGGGGAGAGCATAGGCCCGGCACAGGCATAGCATGAGGCTAGTGCATGCACCTTGTTTACCATGGGTTGCAAGCAGGAGAAAAACAAGTTATATAAGCCAGAGTGCTCAGACTCCATGGCACCATGGAGCCTTTTGTCCCTTTTCCCACTGCTGCTTCTTCCCCAAAAACAGAGGGAAGGCAGGAAAGAATGTCTGGGCAAGCCAGCAGATGTATAGGCCTATTTTGACCCTTCAGGTCTACCGTGACAACTCCCAAGTTGCTTTCTGCCTTGCCACTCTCCAGACACTCTGTCCCCAGCCTGTAGTGCTGCATGGGGTTGTTGTGGCCAAAGTGCAGAACCTGGCACTTGGACTTGTTAAATCTCGTGTCATTGGACTGTGCTGATCTATCCAGTCTGTCCAGGTCCCTCTGTAGAGCTGTCCTACCCTCTAACAGGTAGACACATGCTCCGAACTTGGTGTCACCTGCAAATTTACTAGTGATGAACTCAATCTGCTCATCCAGGTCATCAATAAATATATTAAGCAGGATTGGGCCCAGCACTCATCCCTGGGGACACTAGTGACTAGCCACCAACTGGATGTGGCATCATTCACCAGCAATGTCTGGGCCTTGCCATCTAGCCAATTCTTAACTTTATGTATATATGTGTTGTTGGAAGTATAAAACAGTGGAAAGTTACCATGCCTAATGTTGCTGATAAACACAGCATGAGCAGGCACAAGGGCTGCATGGAGGCTCAGTGGTCTGTATTGTCATGATACTGGGGAGAATGGAAGGTGCAAGGTGGAAGCCCACCATTTTATTCTTCCAGTTATCACCTGCAACACTTCTGATCAAAGAAGTCCTACAAAAATCTCCAAGAAATATTTTGTGCAGCTGCTTGATTGCCAGGAACAAGAAGATTGCCAGGAACAACAACTTGATTTCAGTCTTACCCACATGCTCTGCACAACAGTAGATAATGAGGTATAAATATTGCCTATTTCATATCTCATTTGTAGGGGATTAAGACTTCAGCACCAAAGGGCTGGGACAGATTGGCTGTTTTTTCACTCCCCTCACCATTTTCTCCAGAAGGGATTCCTTTTCAGTATGATTTGCAACCTCCGATATGTTGAGTGCTTTGCTGGTAGATTAAGTGAATTATTTCAATTGCAGTTGGAAGCTATATAGTGATTGTGTAGTTAAATGTGTTCATCACCACAAATTTTAAGAATTTGTATGTGTAACGTGCGAATAAACTGTACTATTTATGCATCCGATTGATTCTTGTGAACGCAGCAAAATCTACAGCAGACAGCTTGTTTGGGTATCTGCTGACAGGCCTATATACCAACAACTGGCATATCTATTAAGAGATAGGTCCAGCTGCCCCTAGCCTCTCTAATGTCTGAGAACCAGTTAGAATATAAGGGGATTAATCTTTTACCAAATTTATCCTTCTCTAAATGCAACGTATGTGCATACATATCTATATGCCATCATGATGAGCATGTTTGCAATCAGTGTAATGTAAAGAAAATGAGAAAACATGTCATGTTATTTAAAGCTGTAGTGGTTGTTACCCCTATATTTCAGTCTGGGTGTGAGAAAAAGAAATGGAAGAGCAGTGACTTTGATCAGAGCTGTCTCAAAGTTAGTACAATATGTTCATCTATATTAGGCATTATTTTACACAGTGAAAATGCCTGTGTTGATGACAGTATATAATACATTGGACACCTGCAGGGAGTGGAGTGGATAGTGGATCTGTGTTCATTCAGTGTATGATTACATTGAATAAAAAAATCACTCTTTCAAATCTGTCACATATTTTTTCTTGAATGTCTCTGACACAAATAACCTAGGATGATGGATACTACACTGGCTATATTTGACTGTATTGTCAGGGTGAGAATTACCCAGACAAATCTTAAATGCCAATCTTCAGTCAGTCTCCTGAGCCTTGCAATATTATCTTCTGAAAAACTAATTAAAAAATAAAATAATTGTATATTTGTATATTATCATGACATTATCTCAGACAGATGATTTCTGATATATGTTGTCTGCTTTATGATATGTTTTATAGCTGTTATTCTGTCCCAAATATCAAAACCAATTTATTTTATAAGCTGACTAGTGAGTGCTTAAGTGTCATATTTCCCTGAAGCAGACTTAGGTTGTTATGTACTACTCTAAGCACAGACTTGCTGGAAATCCTCTGAGATTTTCGGTCCCCAAATCAGTTTGTTGTTAAAGAGAATTATTGTGTGTATCCTCCTATGAGAAAATAAAAGTTCAAGCTTTATATCATATATGGTGTATCCTTGAAGAGGTGACAGAGGGCCAGACATGCAATAAATCTCAGAAGTGTTGTAGTGAGAATCATAGTTAATTAGATAAAATCACAAGCACCGTTGGAGTCAGTGGACTCTCCTTTTAAGACTCAAAATGATTGTAAAATGAAAGACTATTTGAGGATATTTGTTTCTTTTTTCCTTGGATATCCACACCAACTTGGCTTTTTTAAAACAAATTACAAAAAAATCAATGCAAATATTAAAATGTTCAATGCTGTTGGATTTTGCTTGAAGAAAATGCTCACTCATCTACAGTTTTGTTCAAATGACAAAAGTAGTCTACGAAGATAATAAGCAAAAGTAGTAGCATTCAAATGTTAATGAGAATGTAAATAGTGAATAAATAATGCAATTAATGATTAAAAGTAAAATAAATTAAGTAGTTAACAATGTTCTATAAAAATTGCATTCTCTAGCTCACCTATAGCTAGAAATATCTACCTGGTTCTGAATGACAGCACCAAATTTAACAACAGCTGATGAATATAACTACAGGCTATTTAGGCTTAGGAAGGACAGGCAGGAGAGCCAAGGAAGGGATGTCACTCTTTCTGCCAGTGATCAGGTAGAGTACATTGCTAATATTCAAGGATTACCTTGTCCAAGCTCAGAAGCAATGCATCCCAATAAAGAGGAAGTTAGGCAATAAACAAGGAGTTCCTGAATAAACCCAAACAGAAGAAGGAAACAGGAGCAGGTAGCTTGAAAGAAATACAGAGAAGCTATCTGAGCAGTAAATGACCACATTAGGAAAATCAGAATGTAGACAAATATGGCCAGGGATGTCGAGGACAAGAAACAAAATTCTGTATGTATATTATCCTGGTTGAGACAGCACAAATGCACAAATACAAGTTGAGTGGAGACTGGATTGAGAGCAACCCTGAAGAGCATTATTTGGGGATATTAGTTGGCATGTTCAACATGACCTGGCAGTGTTTGTATCCCAGAAAGCAAATTGTATCCTGGGTTGTGTCTAAAGAAGCATGACCAGCAGGTTGAAGGAAGTCATCCTCTCCTACTTCTCTCTAGTGAGACTGAGCCTGGAATACTACATTCACCTCTGGGGCTCTCAAGATGAGAAGCACAGGAACCTGACCAGAGGAGAACCACAAAGATGATTAGAGGAGTGGAGCACCTCTCCTACAAAGACAGGCTGAGAGACAGTGCATGTTCAGCCTGGAGAAGTGAAGGATTCCAGAAGATCTTACAGCAACCTTCCCATATATGAAGAGGGCCTACAAGAAAGTTGGGGAAAGATTGCAGCAGATTTCCCTCCCTTTCTTTCCCTTTGTTTCCTACTATTACTTTAAATGTCACATCAGTTATTTACTTATTTATTTTCTAAATATAATCTCCATCAAAAAATAAAAATATGTCATCATAGTTGCTGAGAAAGCCAATATCATAACAAGAACTATAAAAAATATTTAGCTAGCTATAAAAATTACCTACATTGAAGCCAAATTTTGTTTATTTTTCCTTAATTCTGTCTCCTTGTTTAATTGTCTGCCATTCTTGAAGCATCTGATGTTTTCTTGTTTATTTGCACTGAAAGTATGTAACAGCAGCAGTTCAGAAAGTGATTGCAGAACTTGATTACAGAACTGCAATAAGGAATCTGTGTATTCACTGTAGAGGTGACTGAAAAACATAAAAAGTTGCATTGAAAGCACTGGTCCTTTTTTTTTTTTTTTGGTCTAGAATGGTAATGCTCTCAGACTGGAAATAATATTTATTTGAGGCCTCCAAATGGAACAGTTTTTTAAAAGTCCAATATGAAGATTTGATTCTAAGACTCTTGAGTTAGTTGTATGAAAAATTCCTGATAATAATGACTCTTGGGAGGGGGAAAGGAGTTCTCTTGTGAAATTAGAACCATTTGTATTCTTTGTTTCATCAATGTGGAAAAAAACAAAAGAATATGCTTGATCAAATTCTGTATAGTACTAGAGGTGTATCTATTACTGAAAAGAAAACCTATTCATAGTAGAATGCATGATTGGGTTATGCATACAAAAAAAGTGAAGTTACAAGGCTACATAAAAGCCTAATAATTCTGAATTACAATGTATATATAACTTTGACTTAGCCCGGCTTATAGAATTAAGAATGGATGGTCCTGTGTTTCTTCCTGAATAATATATATTTCTTCTTGGGTTGGTTTTGTTTTTTCCTAAAAATAAAAAATAAAAAACAAAACAAACCAAGCAAACAGAACCAACAATGAACTGAATTTAAAGCAAATTTAGAAGAGATTTAAAAATATAGAAGCAAGATGATTTGCTAAGATTCCATGACAGATAGATTGCCAATATGGAGACAGACAAATTTACTTCGAATATTTTTGTAATATTTTAAAAATTTATTTTAAAAACAGATTGTGTTCATTCATTGTGCAAAAAGACATTGAAAGTTTATACAGACATGACCCAAAATTAGAATCTGGTCACACAGACAAGTTTGACAGCTTTTAGTTTTACTGTCGTTAATTTTGCTTATATAAGAGGTGTTCTTGGACCCAGTCTGACTATATAGTGAAAGTAGCATATACATGAAAGCAGCTTTTTTTTTT
>VWZI01007804.1:60958-82594 GCA_013396835.1 Psilopogon haemacephalus
TTTTTTGTGGAAAAGCTAAAAAGATCAGTACTGGTTCTAAAACTCACATTTTTGCATTATTTATAATTAAGAAAATAAACTACAAGATTTCTTATAACATAAAGGCTTGCTACTGTTTATGAGTATGATAATATGATAGCTAGATTGTGATACAGAAACTTTACTGATTAAATATATAGGTGACATTGGAAATAGGTTAAACAAAGAGGATAAGATGTCTTCTTATGAGAAATAGAAGAGCTTTTAGAAAAGTTTTTATCTGAGTCATTCTAAATGGTAGAATGATGATAGACTATTAGGTAGTTAAAAATAAAGTTTTGTAGATTCTGGTTATGATCCCAAACCTGCACAAAGTCTTTGATTCTTTAGTCTAAACTCATTACTGGAGCACAAGGAAAGAACTCAGAAGTCCCTTTACAGCTTCCTTGGACAGCATATATATATATATATATATATATATATATATATATATGCACACACATACATACACTTTGTACTTTTTTCCACCTCTTTCCCAGTTTCAACAGGTAGATTTAACCAGAACACTTTTCTGCCAAATCAGGTCAGTTCAAATCACATGAAGAAAAAAAGGCATCATGTAATCAGTAAAAATGATACCATTCTCTAGTTAATTTTTAGAAAATAATTTCTATAGGACAAGAATATGAGTTATATTTAATTGAGGAGAGACAAGGGTCTTAGTCCTTGCCTCCTACATCATGTGTGTCAAGATGAAATACAGAAGTCTAGTGCAGTTCTGTTGTTCTCTATTAAGGGAATTCTATGCTGAACTGAGATACGAAGTTGTTTGTGGCACCTTGCAGAACTAATGGAGTTTCCTGTTTAGTACACAAGCTAATACGGCCCAATATTATTAACCAATAGTTCTCAATACAAGGAAATATTATTAATCAAACTTCATTGCTAAAAGGACAAGAAACAGCATGGTATGCTAAATCCTGACATCACATCAGAATAATTGTGAGATTCAAGATCTAATCATATGCAGACAAAAAAGCTGAAACACCTGACACAAGTTCAGCCAAAAAGAAACAAGGATGTGTCAAATACTTTAACTATTGACAGTTGTCCTTGAATTGTTAATAGTAACTCTTTACTGTTCATTGCGAGTGACTGATCAGCTAGGTCACAATAGTTTCTGAATCCTCTTTCGGATTAATGGAACAATCAAATTGAAGAAATAAAGAATAATGAATAGTAAATAAGTTCCAAGTTTTGTTTAAAATTTATCATATGATTAAATTTCTTCCATAGTCTGGCATAAGTAATTTAATGAAGGTGACCCTAATGGTCTAGTGCAAGGGCTAAAATCCCTGCTTTGTCAACACAAACTCAGGAATGAGACAAAAAGATTAGACTTTAATATAACATATGCATATCACAATGCATAATTACTGTAGCATTTGTGAAGGGCAGGCATGGTCTCCACAAGGCTTGCCCATTGAAGACATTTATCTGCACAACTTATTTCCTTATATAAACTTTCAGTTCTATTCACATGCCAGCCTACAAATAGTTTTCAGATTATACCCTTTAATCTCCATGCATACTAATTACATTGGTTGATTAAATCAGACCTACACCCACATTCCTTCCATTCACACTTCCATTTATCTTATCTACCATCTACACCTAGAAGTACACATTGTTTCATACTAAACCATAAAATGTCACTTCTATATTATGTTATTCTATATTTATTTAGTTTTCTATTTCCACAGTGGTGGTGCATAGTCCAGACTTTGAGACAGCAAGGCATACATTTTTTAGTGGATGCCTCCACTTATGATTGATTACCATGTTGTGTCAGCTCTGGTTATTTATATACATTCTGTCACATAGGGCCCATGTATGTTCCAGGAGGTATGCAAAGCACTCTTAAAAATATAATGTTTAAAAAACCCCACACTGTTTAAAAAAATGTATCAGAAAAGTAGCTGTCTCTTACCTTTGGCAACCATACTATATCCCCTCCCCTTTTCTTTATCACTTAGAAAAGGTGGCTACAATAACATAATGCTTCTGGATCATAATCCATGGTTATACCTATAGAATTAATACATCAAAAGGTATGGCAAACGATAATAGACAATAAATTATACACAAATGTTAAATAAGTAATAACAAACCCCAACAATTTCTACATAACCATATACAGCATAAAATGACATGTGTAACAGAATTTTTACTAATAGTAAACAAAAGCAATTTCATTACTTCATCTGCTTAGCCATTAACCTAGCTTTCTCAATGTTGATAAGAAAAGGTAAAACAATTACTCAATAACATTTATACAGAATTTCTCAATCTCATTCATAGCTAATATAATCCAATAGCTATATGATCATTTGATATGCTCCGTATTTTTTTTAAGAAAACCAGCATTTTCAGTTATAAGAAACAACATTTGACTGAAACATTATTCCACCCAGTCTGCCTAGAAAGGGCTTAAATACTACTATACAAATTAAAACTTAGATAAAAATATCCAGTACAAGCTTATCAGGCACAGATACACATGTGCATTCTGATGATTGCCTTCAAAAGTTCAACATACAAATGCTACAGTTACACCCATCACTATATTTCAAAAGACAAAACATCTTTCATGTACACAAATCAGATGTTATGAACAAATAGCAATTAATTAGAGAGCTCCTTTTGATATGGGAAAAGAGGTAGAAAAATAGAATATAGGAACCTAGCTAAATCATTTACTGTATGAACACTTATATGAAGCATCATCAATCAGATAAACACAAAGGAGATTAGTTAAGCTTGAAAGGGTCTTGAAACACTCTCATGGAGAAGAATAATACTGTGTTCAAAGATGAGAATGTTGGAGACTCTGGCCAAGAATGTGACCCACAACTGATGCCAGGTAGTCAAAAGGTACAGAGGTCAGACTGAAGAAGATGTTGGGCCTTCTTCAAAAAGACCCCAAAAGACGAACACCAGGTGGCACTGAGTATGTGTGAAGAGGCAGGATGTTACAGAAATTACTTCGAGGAACTGATTGTAATAACTCCACCTATTCTCAGAACTAATTGTTCTAACCCTACCATTGTACTGACTACGTATGACTTTGTAGCATAAATATTTTACCTGAACAAGGCGAAGGTCTGCAAGAGCTTTGGAGGATGACCTCCCAGTGCTGAATCAAACATGCCTTACCTGATAACACTCTCTGTGTTGTGAGGTTTCTTTCCGTAAGTCAATTTCTTCAATACATACAGAAATAAACCTGTATTTACAGTTTTTACAGTTTTCAAAAACTCTGAACTTCTCACACTGTTTTTCAGGAATTCAAATTCTTCAGGCTTTCAATTAAGCATCCTGTTGCTTGTGGGATTGTACAGATGTTTGCAGGTATTTTATAGAAGTCAGATATTGCTCATTTTCTTGTCTGAAGCTTTTTCCCCTTAAGAGTGATAGTCAGTGAAAGAGTTCTTCAGCTGTTTTCTTCTGGTATTTCCAATTCAAGATGAATTGCTTGCTACTGCAAGAGATTGTTAGTTTCAGAAAGTTCACTTGTGCTTCAGGTACCCTGATTTTTCTTGTCCATTGTGAGGCTTTTGCGTTTAAATGTAAATTCTTGTGAGGCAAGACAGACAGAAAAAATACATCACATACAATCTACTTAACTATCTTTCAAATCCTTCAAAAGTTAAATATCTTTAAATCCTTAAAACTTAACCATCCTTAAATTTCTTAAAACTTAAACTTTAACGTCAACATTTTTGAATCCTAAACTTAAATATCTTAAAATTTCTAAACTTAAATACCTTTTAATTCATAAACTTAAATATCATTAAATTCCTGAATGTAAACCTAACATATTAAAATTCCTTAAAACTTAAATATTCAGTGGCTATTTCTTCTACACCTTAATATTGTACGTCCCTGTTTAAATATTATCACAATATTTCACAGTTCTCCTACTTACCACAGGATCACAGGATATCAGGGGTTGGAAGGGACCCAAGGAGATCACTGAGTCCTACTTCCCCGCCAGAGCAGGACCATACAATCTAGTTGAGATCACAGAGGAACACATCAGAATAACAGTTTTAAAACCATGATATGTATTGAACATAAAATTTTGAAGGACACTAAGCCTACTTTTGGGAGGGAAAGTAATATAAGAAGCCCTGTATTGAGATAAGGGGTTTAGTGTGAAAATACAATGTACAATTACCTTAAGTGTTTCACAGGAAAACACAGCAAGAAGCAGCAGCAAAAGCCAACACCAAAATGATTCCCTTAACCCATGTGGCAGGGCACATTCAAGTGCCAGCCCCATTAGAGGTTTGAATGGGGCATGAAAGAATTTTCCTCCCCCCTTAACCTCTGGCTCAAGGGGTTTAGAATGTGGAAAGAAGTAGGTGCAAAGTTCCTTCCCTCATCCCCACTTTTGGACCTTGAGGAGGATCTTGAGAAGCATCTGGAAGAACAGTGATGAGAAAGCGCACAGTCCCCATTTTTGGACCACTGTATCCTAACTTCCTGCTGCAGGGACATGCCTCTGCCATAAACTATTGTTGTTCATGGGAACACCACTGAGCGGCCTGGCTTTTCCCTGCATTGCCCCATGATCTTGGCCTACGAAAGCCATGTCTATAGTCATTTTGGACTTTGGCGGGTTTACTCACATTGGACTCTGTGCCACATTGATCTACTGCTGGATTATAATTCACAGTTCCAGACACTGCCGTGAAGGAGCCAAAGGACCATCTTGAAATTCCTACTCCCAGCACAGATGTTCTCTAGTGCTTCAGGCTGCCTTTTATTTGTAAGTGGGACTTAGCTGTTTTGTGGCTAAATCTTTTCCAAATTCCTGTTTGTCCTAAATTACCAAATGGCCTACAAGCATCCTTGTGAAGATTTTTCTGAACAAATTAGAAGCAAAATTTAACTACTTTGTATATAGTTTGTAGGTGGGGCTTCTCTGAAATAAAATAAAATAACTACAACCTCATAAAATAACTGCAACTTCAGTGCAAGACTGGGCATTTAGTGAAAGGGTGAATCACCCAGAGGCAAATGACATCACTGAGAGGACAAATGGTCTGATCAGAAAACATGTGAATGTCTCTAAAGGTGGCTGGAACGCGTGTTTGGCCCAAGCAGTCTTCACGGTCAATAATCACTGGGGAAGGTATGGAATTGCCAAGACTAAGGCCTTCTGCCCAGCTGAGCCAATAATGCTTGCTGACCATGTGCCAGGAGGGACCACAACTATATCCTTGTCCCAGATTCAAGTGGGCAAACCTGTATTGGATAAACTACCCACTTCTGGGGTTGTGCCAATGACTTTGGCTAAGTCTGTGGTCTCATATGCCTGGGAAGCCCTGGGTCAGTCGCATGATTGATTGTCCCCAGCTATTAGCTGCCAAACAGAACTCATACTCAACCTCACTGGACTACAAGGGGTTATTACCCATCACCGTGAAGTCCTAGACAAATCTGTTCATTATCACTGGGGTGGACTGTGGCAGGGCACACCCAAGTTCCTGCCCCACCAAAGGTTTGAATGGGGCAGGAAACTGTTTTCCTTCCCACCACCTAAGGCTCCAGGGGTTTGGAATGCGGAAAGAAGTAGATGTGAAATTCCTTCCCCCAAATCCCCCCTTGAAGAGGGAAGGGTCAAATCGCCCCAGCATATATAGATGGCAACTGGACACATTGCCTAGTTGGACCTTGAAGGAGATCCTGAGAAGCATCTGGAAGAACAGCAATGAGAAAACACACAGTCCCCGCTTTTGGACCATTGCATCCTGACTTCCTGTTGCAGGGAACTGTCTCTGCCATAAACTGTCACCGTTTGTGGGAACACTGCCAATCAGCCTGGCTTTTCCTTGCATTGCCCCATGATCTTGGCCTGTGGAAGCCATGTCTACAGTCATTTTGGACATTGGTGGGTTTATTTGCATTGGACTCTGTACCAAGTTATCCACTGCTGGATCATAATGCACAGTTGCACACACCTCTGCAAAAGACACTGCCGCAAAGGACCCAAGGGACCATCTCAGTGATGTTCAATTATATAGTCATGTGTCCCTTCAGAAATCATCACAACTACTGTAAAGTCCTATTAGTCAATGTAGCTTATGAAGGTCTGTAGTGGAAGTGGAAGCCAGAACAGCACTTTGTAGCAGTTTCATTCAAAAGGTTATTTTCCCAGGGTGGCAGTTAGTATTAATGTGGAGAAATTAGAGTGTTCAGAGAGGTGCAAGATGCTTTCTGATGCTATATGTCTGGCTGGTTCTTGACATCTGATGTGGGAGACTGTTGTCTTGGTTTACCCTACCCTTCTGCTAATGGAGGACCAACGGTGGGAGGAAAACGAAGGCTTGGACTATTATGTCCCCTCCTGTGGTGGTTTGGCAGTTCCCCACACCCCCAACACTTTGAAATATCCCAGGCTAGGACTCAGTCAACTGGAAGTTCATAAATGAAGCTTTATATTTACAGCTTTGCACAATATACAAGCAGATATTTACAATTTGTAACAGATATTTACAGATATATACAGTGAAAAGGTAATACAGAAACACCACATCCCTCCCAGAGATCAAAGCCCCTAAGAGGGGGGTTTAACCACCTTCTCCCCTCCCCAGTCTTATCTCACCATCCGTTTTATTCAGCAGATGGGTGGAGGTAGATCAGCCAGGGGGCTTACTAGCAGGAAAGGAGCTAGTGAAATTATTCAGAACCAGCTACAAAGAGTAGGGAGAAAGAGAGAGCCATGCAACAGCAGCAGCCATGGCCCAAAGCGGTCTGACTTATCTGTGTTTGGGTTACAACTCTTTTTTTTTCTTCTTCTTCAGTAAAGCCATGAGTGAAGTAGGATTATTAGTGTTTTCATTTCTCATTCTGTAGTCAAATTTCTCATTCAAATCTTCCAATTAGTTCAAAAGAGCACACCTCCCAAATTGATAAACAGATACCCACAGATATTTATGCACTTGTTAGTGTCTTGCCCAAATAAGGGTAAGCAAGTCCTGGTTTCACCTAGTATAGTCATTTTGGCAAAGTGCCATTCTGATTGGTGGATCTCTGTGGACAAAGGAGCCATTACACTCTGGCAAATAATATAAATGGAACTAGGCAGTGTGCTCTGCCCTTGCGTGCTTCACTGCTCTGCTTGGACATCATTCTCTACTCTGCCTCAGCGTGTTTGTCTCTGATTCATGCTTCAGACCAGTATAGCCATGATGTTTTGGGCTCTATGGCAGTTTGAGGGATCCTAGTTCCCCCTTAACAAAACCATAGAGACACAGGCCCATCCCAGGAGGTGGACCTGCTCATCCCAGGATATTGTAATATAGTTATTCTATTCCATCTTCTGGCATCACAGCTTAAAAAATAGTGCCTGACTGATCTATTCCCCTTCTCTTCCCCATCTTTCTTCCCTTCACTTCTCCAGGAACAACGCTCCAGGAATGCTCTTATCTCACAGTTCCTGGGGGAGATGGCTATCAGGAAATTGAGTCACTGAGGCCTTGTAGACTGTCATAATAGGCCTGATTAGGCCAAAATAGGCTTATACATGTCCTGGCTCGCCCAAACATGTTTTTCTGCTCTTCCTACTTCTGCTAATGGGAGAAGCAACTGTGGGAAGGAGGACAAAGAGCCTGAAGCCATTGAGTGTGAGAACTCTGCTTGCCCAGACTTGTAGTAAACAAGGTACGTACACCTGGCTTGTGCGTGCCTCATGCAAGGCCTATGTTTCCCCAAATTAGGATAAAGTAAGCATATGGCTTCACCTAATGTGATCAAGATTGGCTATCCGCCGTTCTGATTGGCTAATATGTGTCTAAAGGCCAATTAACTCTCAGGCTACATTGATAAAAGAGACAAACAGGTAGACACAACATGCTTGCTGCTTGCTTGTTTGCTGCTTGCTGCTGCCACCATTGTTCCTGACTTTATTGTTCACTCTCTACTTCTGGCAGTGTTCTGCCTTACTACTATTGCATCCTGTCATGCTGAGCTGTAAGTTAGCTCTGCTGATTAACAAGCACTAATGTTTTAGGATTGTCTACCCTGCTTAGAGTTTATAAGGAATAGGCATAAATGCCTCCATGTGATAGGCTTTCATAGCAAGAATCACATCTGTGCCAAGACCGCAACTCTACAAGACATTTGCAGGACCTGTCAGTCCTCTGCTAAGATTGGGAAGCCCTTGAAGTGACACATGAATCTTCCAAGAGGGGCTGGGGTCATGATCAGGTCAGAGATAGTCTGCCTTTCCCCAGCATCCTCGATAGAGCCTGGGAAGATTCAGAAGCCTCAGCGACTAAGAAGACACCAACAGAACCCACTGCAAGTGCTTGGGTACTGTCTGAAACTGTAGTTAGTCCCAGGGAATTGGGAGATTAATTTTTGTAAATACTCAAAGCTTTTAACAAAACACTGTAATTGAATCAAATTGAATCTTAGCCTTCTGTCTTAATGTAGAAACAAGCTCCTTGAATATATCTAGTATACAAGTGGTATATTGACCAAAAGAACCTTCTCTTCCAGTTAAATTCAGTTAAAAAGTCGTATTAGTGCTAGTTATTTCTTGAAAGTTTTAGATCCTATTTTATCATCTGAATAACATTTCCACAGCCATTGCAAATTAACCTAATTATTATTAAAAATAGTGGTCTGTGGGTGGAGAGAGTTTTGAATACCAAAATTAATAAACAATATTAATTTTGAAAAAATACCATTTCACATCAATTAAGTATGCTTCCATTACACAGAACCCAGCTGGGGAGGGCCTTTTCAGCATACCCTCAGGCCAATTGAGGGTGGAAGGAATGGAAGATTCTAGAAGGCTAGTTTGGGCTTAATAGGTTTTTGTACTTATTCTACCTAATTGCCTTTTGTATATATACTCTTGTAAATAGAATTTTTCTTTAAAATTTCAATCAGTGTGCAGTATCCTCATTCTCACTCCTGGAAAAGTGTAAGAGCTATTTCTGTCCTCCAGTCTCTGGTATGCTTGTTGTCCCAAACTGGGAGAGAAATATGATTGCCTCAGCCCAAAGTGGAGCAAAAATTTTAAAAAGGGTGTGGTAATTTGGGGAGTTATCTGCCTCCCTCCCCCACAATTTTGAAATAACCCAGGCTAGACTCAGCTATCTGGAATTTAATAAATGAAGCTTTATATTTACTGCTTAGCACAATATACAAGCAGATATTTGCAGTATCTTACAGATATTTATAGATATATACAGTAAAAAGGTAATACAGAAACACCACATCCCTCCCAGACATCAGAGACCCCAAGAGGAGTTCTCAACCACCCTACCATCTTGCATGCCAGGTAAGTGAGAAAGATTGGCCAGGTGGGTGTAGAAGCAGGAATTTATTAGTTGGGTTATGCAAATTCAGCTAGAAGCCAGGGAGAGAGATCAGCAGCCAGAGTGACCCTGAGCAGCTTTGCCTTATCTTTGTTTGGGTTACTACTTTTGTATGTCTCAGTAAACAAATGAGTGAAGGAGACATCTCAAATATTTTCCTTTCTCAGCCTATAATCTAATTTATCATTAAAATCCTTCAATTAGCCTCAAACCATTACAAAAGGAAATTAAATGAATTTTCTTTTGAAGAAGTGCTTGACTGGAAGTTAAAAATGAGTTCTGGAGCACCTCTAGTGCCGATTGAAGACTGGTGTCTGCTTGCACTGCTTGCCCCAGTTCTCAGGTTAATGGGTCCTGTAACAGAATGGTATTTGTTTGTCCGACTAACAGCTCCTTGGGAAGGGAGAAATTCTACCTTTTCACATGATAAGGGCCATGTCTAACTGGTTTAAGGGGTTCTAGGTAATCCCAAACTCCCTGAAAAACTTCTCTATGGCCTAACTTCCAGTGGTCAAATGATCACTTGGAAGGCTGGACATGTTGGTTGCTCATTTTGGCATGTCTAAATGTCTTCCTTATAGGAACAGTCTGTGCATGCGCAATAGCCCAGCACAGGTCCAGAGCATATTCAAGTAGTTTAAGTCCACCTCAATTCCCGCTCTTGCAACGTTGTGAAAAATGCAGTGGCAGGGTTGGAAAAGCAGCTTTGAATGCGTATTGTGGAGAAGCAGTGGCTCTGACCCAAGTCGTATCAACCCTTGGCACAGCAATCAGTGGAGTGGTGGGTGACAAGGAGATGGTAGGAAACACAGATGAGACCACTGTTCTGGACAGTGGTACTGCTTCCAGTGTTCATGGTGCTGTGGAGGTAATTGATCCAGATGGGCTGGTTCCAGAGCCTGGAGAGAGGTATAATATTTTATCAATTTGTCCTGACATCACCATCCAACCCAACAGTGTCTGATGCTTTTTTTCCAAGCAGGGATGTGGTCATGGCTGTTCCTGATGACCTATGATATGAAGCAGCAGCATTCAGGATGCCACTTTTCTGATTCCAGACATTATTACAAAAATGGCACCAGAGGGAGGAGACACCACCATCCTTGATGATTTCCAGAACAGGCAAAGGAGGTGTGCCTGCTCTGCATTGCTGATGCAACTCTGCATGTAGTTGACTAGTGCAACCAGTACCTCTTCTGGCACAGGGTCAGTGACACAACCAGATGCAGCCGTTCCTCGATACACTCAACCCCCCATCAATGACAATGCACCTGCACAGATCATGGAAGCAGATAGTTCACATGAGCTGATGTCACTGCTTCATCATCTTGTTGCCCACATTCTCCACCACTTGTTGCTGCCACTAATCTGACAAACACAGCAACATACTTTGTATTGAAGGAGCTGCTCTTTATGCCAGGCCAGTGCAAGTGAAAAACCCCTGCAGGACAAAGACCAAAAGCAGAAGACCAAAAAGGCCCTGTCACACTCACGGCGAAAGCTTGTGAAATAGCATTTGCTTGTACACTAACTCAATTCATTAAATGTGCAAAAGTAACTCCTTGCATAGTATCAGGATAATGCAACTATCATCCTATGCATGCACACTTCCCCTTGTTCATTTATGCTTATGGGTTACAGTTACAGATGTGTTTGACGTCAATAAGGTTAACAACACCCATATCACAGGATACTTCTCAATTCCTTGCCACAATGTCTGCACGGCTGTCTGAGTGAGACTTCTGCTCACTGCCAAAAGCAGGCTGGACATAACAAGCTGGCATCTATCAAAGACCTGTAGGCAACAAAACCAAACATATTCCTTCCCTATACTAACAGATCTATTGGCCTTTTCTAGGCTGAACCTCTCTGAATGATGTATGTGGAGAATTTCCCCTTTTTTGTTTTTAAAAGTCAAGGGTATCAAGTTAGCATAACCAGGTTGTGTTGGTTTGAACTAATTGGAGAATTTTAGTAAGAAATTAGACTATACGCTGAGAAAGGAAAACAAAATTTGATTGTACTTCAGTCATAGGTTACTGAAAAATTTATAAAAGTTAGAACTCAAATGAAGATAAGACAAACTGCTTTGACCCGTGCTGGCTGATGCATGTGTCTCTCCCTGCCTTCTTATCTGGATCTGTGTAACTTCACTAACTACTTTCCTGCTGCTAATCCTCCTGGCCGATCTACCTTCGCTTATCTGGCATGTAAGAAAGATAGTGGGATAAGATTGGGAAGTGGAGGAAGGTGGTAGGATGGTTGGAAGCCCCTCTTAGGGACCCTGATTTCTGGGAGGGGTGTGGTGTTTCTGTATTACCTTTTCACTGTTTGTATCTGTAAATATCTGTTATATATTGTGAATATCTGCTTGTAAATTGTGCAAAGCTGTAAATATAAACCTTCATTTATTAACTTCCTGCTTTCTGAGTCCTAGCCTGGGCAATTTCACAGTGTGGGGGAGCAGAGTGTTACCTACACTGCAATAGTACAGGGAATGCTTCTCTTGTAAAGCCACTGTCTATTACATACTGTGTAGGAAGGTCTGTTATCTGCTCAAATTTTTTCCTGCACTTTCATGATCGTGAAATAACTGAGCGTACAACTGCATAGGTGTCATGGTACCTTTAAGTAGATGCAGTGGCCTGGAAGCAAGCCATCCTTTAAAAGTGTCACCTCTTTTTATGTATCTGCTATTGAAAGCTAGTAGTTAATGTAACATGCTGGAAATGAAATCTCAGTGTTTGTATTACAACTGAATCCAGTAATCTTTGCCATTTTAACTTTTCAAGGGTAACAGCAACTGCTCTATTGTTTTAAATCTTAACATGATCTCTATCCTAAAGTACTACTCTAGATACAAAGAAATCCCAAAAACATCCTATAATTTATCTGTTCTGAACTCTTGACTTTACTTATGCTAATGCTATAAATCCATAAACTAAAAAACTGTGTTAAAGTTAAACCATTTAATTGATTACTGAAAAAAAGAAAAAAAATCAACCCAAAAAACAAAACAAGATAGTACATGACATAAACCTCTTTGGAAATACCATGGCATACAGGAAAAAAAAAACAAAAAAAAAACAAAAACCAAACCAAACCTTTAAGTCACTGACTCTAAAAGAGAATTGCTAACTTATAAACTTACAACTTCTCCTATTAAATTTACTCAAAATATATTCCCATTATAAGATCCCATTATAATTATTAACTACTTATCATACTCTATTATAATTATCAACTACCTAATATACTTTATTCTAATTAATTAAGATTTATAATTACCCAGTATTTACTATTTCTATAGTTCCTATTCTATATCCCCATTAATATCACCTATTACCATTGGTATTATTATTACTATTATGTATGCCCCCTTGCATTCCCCATTCTTTCAGTTGTGAATGTTATACATATCAAAACAATCTTATCTATTAGCTTTTAAACTCTCAGAAGCTATTACAATAAAAAAACTAATTCTAAAGACCTTATCAGGATTTGCTCCCACAAAATACTAGAATATGAATTCAGCACTGCCACTTTAAAAGAAAAGGCAGCTCTTGGGAAAAGTAAACTGCAAGAAAAAGGGAGGAGGGAAGGATAAAAGCCAAACTGCACCAGGCTGTGCCAGGGAGAACAGCAGTGGGGTGGGGGGTGGAGGGTGTATGCAGCTCAAAGTACTTGGCAGAGAAGGAAGAAAAAAAAAACCTGCAAAGAAACTAAAACAGAAAACCAATCTTTTTAGAGCCCAAATGGGGTGTGTGTGTGTGGCGGGGGTGGCGATGGTGGGGCAAGGGGGATGAACCCATACACGGCTACAGCCTCACTATTTTCAAGACTTTTGAGTCTTCAACAGTAAATTCCCTAATGCAATCTGAGACGGAGCAGGGGGCTGTGGACAGGTAGCACTATGATGGGAGATGTTTCTCAAGAGGATCACTTGCTGTCACAATCAGCTTCTCCAGCTCAGCCTGGGACTCCGGTGGTGCTGGATGACCCAGCAGATCCGCTCCTTCCATTTGCCCAAATCTTCCATCCCTCCTTGCAAGCAAAGGAATTCCACTAGGCAGGTGAAAGCAAGTTCCATCTGTAGCCGCTGCAAGAAATATTAATTGACCATTTAGCACTTCTGTGACATCTAGCATCTCATCAGTGGCTTCTTCTGTACCTCAATTACTCCCTGATTGTTTTAAAGAATCTGACAAAAGTCTCCAGATTGTCGATTCTCTATGGAATCACCTCCTGTGGTGCTCTTTTCTCTCCAAGTCCTCTTCTTAAAGGCAGATCATGCATTTACACCAAATTAGCAAATTCCCTAGAGCTCATTTCCTCCATTTTATGCATCTTTTTTCTAATATCTCTATTAACAAGGTTAGTATAGATTTTTGTTCATGAGGCATCTGGATACCCATAATTCAGTGATAGTTCATATTTTGCTGCAGCTTCAGGACTGGGTCCCGCCAGCACTTTGACACACTGCTCTGAGAATCTGTCTCAGTAATTGAGCTCCTTCAGCTAATTTGACAGTTTGTGCACAAATTTGCATGTGATCTGAGATTCCTGGTTGGTATTTTAAGCTCTGTGACTGGTCTGGCCAGTTTTATGCACATAAAAGTCTCACCTAATCAGGTGTCCTGATCAGAATCAACAGTGTAGCTCTGCCATTTTTTTATCCCCATTTGGCACCTCTCATCTGCTGTGGCAAAAGGTCCTCACACTGTCAAAGCCACAATGGCCAAACTTGCAGGAGCAAAACTAACATGTGGCACCAGTTGTTGCTGACTCATTCTACTCATTTCCTGCATTCTCCACCATTTATTTCTGCCAGTAATCTAACACAATGACACACTTTGGATTGAAGCAGGTCCTCTTTATTCCACGCCAGTGCAAGCATAAAATCCATGCAGGACAAAGACCAAAACAAAAGACCAAAAAGGCCCTGTCACCTTTGTGGTGATTCCTTTTATCCTGTAGTGAGTTTGCAGTTACCTGCCCCCCCACCTTTTTAAAACCCCGGCTAAAACTCAGAAAACACTGGAAGTTAATAAATGAAGCTTTATAATTACAACAATGCACAATATACAAGCAGATATTTACAAGATATAGCAGATATTTACAGATATATACAGTGAAAATGTAATACAGACACCACACCCCTCCTGGAGATGAAAATCCCCAAGAGAGGGTAACCAAACCCCCCTACCATCTTTCCCCCCTTCCCCAGCTTTAACTCACCACCTGTTGATGCTGCAGATAAGCTGAAGATCAGTCAGAGATTAGTAATAGGAGAAGTTAGTTTTAGTGATTTTACTTTGAATTTAGCCACCAAGACCGAGAGACAAAGGAGAGAGCGGCCGGAGCCAGAACAGACAGAAGCAGACTGTCTATCTGGATGTTTTGAGAACGGCTCTTAAAAACAACTTTTTTTTCCTTTCTCAGTGAAACTCGGTGAAGTGACACAATGTGTTTAACTGTCAGCCAATAGTCTAATTTCTCACTCAAATTCTCCAATTAGCTCAAAGCAACACATCCCATCATACAAACAACACATTAACATAACCCAGGCAAGTACATCCCAATCTTTAATATACATCATATCTTGTTTTTCCCCTGGGCCAGGTGTCCCACTATATTTCCTCCCCCATGGGACGCATCCTGAAGCTGTGGGAATGAAGGTCAAATGCTTATATGCTGCTCATTCATTTTGCTCTTTTACCTTAGATTCCTACAAGCCCTTAACTTTCATAAGTGATTTGGCTGTCTGTCAGGTTTGTCCTTCACATGCAAGCCCAGAATTACACGAACACACCAATATGGTAAATAATAGTCAAACCTTTTATTAGAGAAAGAACAGTCCTTTTATCGTGTTAGTTTATCATCTAAGGCAACGCACCTAATTCTGATTGGTAACATGAGTTCTGCAGGATGCTGTCCATCCTAATCAGAAGCATGCTAATTGGTTGGCATAATTAAGCACAGTCCCATTCATTAATATTCATGACAACATGTTATTCTCTAACCAGGTGTTTCCCTATCTCTTACTCTTGTGGGAGGCAGCTGCCCTGCCATGGGAACCAGAGGCCTGTGTTAAGTTCTTCAAACCGTGGGAGTCACGGACATGGCTTCTCTATCTCACACACCACAATTCCCAATTTCTGCTTTAAAGAAAAAGAAGACAATGTTTATTACCTGTTGCAGAGGCCCTTCTGCAAAGATAATAAGCACAGCACTTTAGACATTATTATACAGGCAGCCAACAAGGCAGCTGTTCCCACCTCCCTAACTTTGAGCTGGTATCCTATTTGTACCATTGCCCATTTCTCCTAAAATAATTCTGAAAGCTTGTGCATTAAATCAATTAGCAAAGTGTGCAAAAGTAACTCCTAGAATAACAGCTGCAACCATCATCCATGCATGTGCACTTCTCCTTTTTTTGTTTACACTTATAAGTTACAATGTTTGATGTTGTGGTGGTTTAGCAGTTACCTGCCCCCCAACCTTTTTATAAACCCTAGCTAGGACTCAGGACACTGGAAGTTAATAAATGAAGCTTTATATTTACAGCAATGCACAATATATAAGCAAATATTTACAAGGTATAACAGATATTTACAGATATACACAATGAAAAGGTAATACAGACACCACACCCCTCCCAGAGACCAAAATCCCCAAGAGAAGGGTAACCAACCACCTCCTACCACCTTTCCCCCCTTCCCCAATCTTATCTCACCACCTGTTGATGCTGAAGATAAGCGGAAGTAGATCAGCCAGGGGGGTTAGTAGTAGGAAAGAAGTTAGTGGAATTACTGAGAATTAGCTACCAAGGCAGAGGGACAAAGGAGACCATGCAAAGAGCAGCCGCAGCCAGAGCGGTCAGAAACCATCTGATATCTAATGTTTTGGGTACAATACTTTAAAGACAATTTTTTTCTTACTCAGCAAAACTCTGGTGAAGTGGCATACTGTGTTTACCTCTCTCAGCCAATAGTCTAATTTCTCACTCAAATTCTCCAGTTAGCTCAAACCAGCACAGATGTTAACAAGATTAGCAACATTCATATCCCAGAATACATCCCAATCTCTTGCCACAATGTCTGTAAGGCCATCTTGAGCAAGACTTCTGCTCTCTGCCAAAAGCAGGCTGAACATAACAAGCTGGTATCCATTGAAGACCTATAGGCGAAACAAACGAACACATACCATCCCTACAGCAATAGATGTATTCACATTTTCTAGGCTGAACCTCTCCGTGTGATGTATCTAAATAATTCTTCCATTTTTATTTCCAAAAGCCAAAGGTGTCAAGTTAGCATAAACAGTTATATTCACTATGCTGGAATATTACAGGGAATACTTACCTTGTAAGGTGATCATCTATTACATGCGGTGTAGATAGGCCTGTTGTCTGCTTTAATTCCTTCCTGTACTTCTGTGATTGCAATGTAACTCAACTGCATAGGTGTGATGGTACCCTTCGATAGCTGCAGTAGTCGGTAGCAAGGCATCTCCTAAAAGCATCATCTCTCTCCATGCATCTGCTATAGCAAACTAGTAACTAGTCTAACATACTGCAAGTGAAATCTCTGTGTGTCAAAACTGAATCTGACAACCTTTTAATCCTTGCCATTTAAAAATTGTGTTGACGTTAAACCACTGATTCGACTGAAAAATGAAAAAACAAAACTGAAAAAGGGAAAAAGAAAAAGATGTTATATCCCATAGAGCTATCTGGTATTTTTTTTTTCTTCTGCCATAGTGTACAAAAAAGAAGAGGTAAAAAAACTTAGAACTGTCAATCTAAAAGGAAAATTATTAACCTATAGACTTACAAACAGTTTATCCTAGCAAAATTCCTATAAACTTACTACCACTATAATATTCCATTCTAATCATTAACCACTTAGCATATTCTATTACAACCATGAGCTACTTAACATACTTTATTCTAATTATTTAAGACTTATAATTACCTAGTATTTATTACTTCTATTATTCTATAAAGTATTCTCCTTTTGCATTTACCATATCAAAACAATCTTACGGATATCAAAACAGTCTTATCCATTCGCTTCTAAAGTCTAAGATCTATTACAGTTGAAAAACTGACTGTAAAAAACATCAGGATTTGCATCTGCAAAGAGAAGAGAACAGTCTTTCAACAGTACACATCGAGCGTTACCACTTTAAGAGACACAGACTTGCAGGACAAGAAGGTGAGGAAGCGGGGAAAGCGAAGGCTGTACCAGCTTCTGGGAAAAATCACAACTGTCCTCGAGGGAGGGAGGGACAGGGACAGCAGTGGCTTGTGCCAGCTCCTGTGAAGGACAAACTACTGCAGCTGCAGGGGGAGGGGGGGGGTGGGCAGGCGGTGGTGAAAGAGCTGCTCATCAGATAAACCGTAGAAAAAAAACATGCAAAGAAACAAACAAACAAAAAAATCCCTTTACAGACTGAACAGTGAGAATAACCCTTTAACTATGGCCACCCAATTCAGAACTTTTCATTCCTTAACAGTAATTAGCTCCGTGATGCAATCTGAGATGGGCTGATGTGGCGGGCTGATGTGGCAGGCAGATGTTTCTCCCACTGAATGGAAACTGTTCTCATTCCAGGAATGGTTTCCTCTGCCTGGACCTGGGACTGTTCTCCCAGACGCACTGTACTGCAGACGCATGTGTGAGAGTAGCGTAGTGAAGAGGGTCATCCTGGTGATTATTCTGATTGTTTATCACGGCTATCTCACATTTCTCTTGCCACTGATCTTTGAAAATCATCAAGGCTGAAGGAGTTAGCAACAGTTCCATTGGGGCTCAGATATCCACAGGCAGAAGCTCTTGACTGTTGAAAAGTGTTGTGAATAGCAATCTGATATATTTATTTTCATGTCCATATTGCATGACTGATTTTTGTAAGTGGGAACAACTTTCCAATTCAACAACACCCATGATCTCAGATCATTTAGCACAATTTTGGGAGTGTAGTCAGACTTTCTGGTAACATTTGCCCTTAGAGTCTTTTGGTGGCTTTGCTCCACTGCTTCCTGCACCGGAGTCAAAGGGTGGGTCTGGCTTCTCAAAGCACAAAAAAGAAAACCAAGGGTGCACTGACTTATCAGCTTGTCGTCTCTGGAATGTTGCCACTGGGGATTTTTTACATCTCAAGTTTTCTCCTCTGCAAAAATGCTTTTGAAGGTGTTGCTGTTGCTGTAATTCTTTTAACTTAGATACAAGTCACAGCACTAATTCTGGCCTGTCCAAATAGTCAGGACAAATGGTTGGGATGTGATTAAAGTCTTTAGATTTCTGGTAACTTGAAACAAGAGTGTTATGTGATTGCAGCTTTTGTGTATTGGCCAAATGCAAGCTATTATCTTTGGGAAGCTCCAAGGCAGGATCTATCTCCATCAGAGCTGAAGGGCTGGAGAAAAAAACTTTAATCTGTGCTGGAAATGCCTCAGCTTGCTTCTGTTTTACTCCCATCAAGGTTAGTTTACCATAAATGCATTTCTAGGAGCAGCCTTCTGAGGTTTTACAGATTGCAACACACTAAGAACTAACCGGCAAGCATTTCTTTCATTATGAATTACAGAGTCCCATAAAACTTTTCCAGTCTGTTCCCAGGTTGCTGATCCTTGAAAGCAGTCCTGAAACAGGCAGATTTACAACCTGGCAGATCTTATCACCCGCAGCCTCACAGGACACAGCAATTCAGTGTCCCATCTAGCAGTTAATTAACAATTCTTTACCTCCCTGATGGCATTAGGAATGCAAGTCTCACAGCAACTGTTTTTAAAAGGCAAACCGTGCATCACATTGAAAACCAATTAGCAAAATTATTTCAGTTTGTTTTCTACATTTTCACTGCTTTCTCGTAATATCTTCATAGCAGAGTCTGAGATAAAGTTTCCAGTCTGTATCAGACATACTTAACACCCCTCAGTGGAGAGAATATACGAGAGAATCTTCACCAAGCCTTTCCTTCCTTTGTCACCAATTTCAGACTCTCATCCCCGTACTGAGTCTCTAGGTCTCAGAATTTTTAAATGTCTCTCTTGGGATTCTCTTGATCTCTCTCTATCAAAACAACTCCATAACTTTCAGCAAAAGTTCCATTTTCTTACTCCAAAAGTTTCACCAATTCTCTTTCTTTTCAAATGCACTTTTCTGTGCCACCTGCCATGAAAGCCTTTCCTGGAGCCTTTTCCACCGCTAATGTTTCAACCCTGTCCCGCCGAATTATTTTGTGGATCCACTTTTCCTGCCTTTCTTGACTAGTCTGGCTTACCTTCTGGCCAGCCAGTGGGACCTCCTGTGTCCAAACCTTCTTCTTCAGAATCACGTCAGGTGCACCAATATATCGGGTTCATCCTTCACATGCAGGCCCAGAATTACACGAACACACTAGTATGGTGAATAATAGTCAAACCCTTTATCAGCAACAGGACAATCCTTTTATTGTGTTAGCTTATCAGCTAGGGCAATGCACCTAATTCTGATTGGTAACATGAGTTCTGCAGGATGCTGTCCATCCTAATCAGAAGCATGCTAATTGGTTGGTATAATTAAGCACAGTCCCATTCATTAATATTCATGACAACATGTTATTCTCTAATCAGATGTTTCCCTATCTCTTACTCTTGTGAGAGGCAGCTGCCCTGTCATGGGAACCAGGGGCCTGTGTTACGTTGTTTTCCTCAACCCTTGAGAGTCAAGGACATGGCTTTTCTTTATCTCACACACCACAGTTGTCAATAGCCAGCCCGAACCAACCATAGTACCCAGTGCTAACTGTAGCAAGTGTTCTCATTGTGTTGGTCTTACATTGGGGTCCTCATTGTACTAGTCTTACAATGGCAGAGGTCGGTGTGCCACACCAAGCTTTGAAGCAGTGGTACTCATGTTGGTGGCAGCAATGACAAACAGATGAAGATTGAAGTCTGCTGTGTGGAGTCCCACAGGGAAAGTTGCAGAAACAAAAATATGGAGACAGTGAATACAGCCAGTTTGCAGAGGTAAAAGCCATACAGCTAGTTCTGGATATAGCTGACTAAGAGAAGTGGCCTGTGATTTACCTATGCACTGATTCAGAGATGGTAGCCAATGCTCTCTGAGGATGGCTAAGAGACTGGAAAAAGAATGGGTGACAGAAAAAAGGGAAGCCTATTTGGGCTGCTGACCTGTGGCAAGATGTTTCTGCCCATCTTTAGAAGATTCCAGTCAAAGTGCAACACATAGACCCACACATACCTAAGAATAAAGCTATGAGAAACACCAACACAACTATCAGGCAGATTTAGCTGTCAAAGTCTCCAAAGTGGATATAGACTGTAATTCAGACCTAGACTGAAAACACTGAGGTAAGTTGTTCCTAGTTCGGTGGGCTCATGATTCATTTGGTTATCAAGGTAGAGATGCAACCTACCAATGGGCATGTGACAGGTCAGTTGATATATCCATAGACACTATCACACAAGTCACTCATGACTGTGATACTTGTGCTGCTGTTAAGCAGGCAAAATGATTGAAAACTCTGTGGCATGGAGAACAATGGTCAAAATACAGATATGGTTAAGCATGGAAGATTGACTACATTGTTCTACCTTACATTCAGACTGGTAGCAATTTGTGCTTACAATGGCAGAGGCAAGTATGAGATGGTTGGAAACCTACCCTGTTTTACATGCAACTGCCCATAATATCATTCTGGCTTGGAGGGAAGGATTGTTTGGAGACACGATAATCCAGGAAGAATTGAATTGGACATCAGAACTCAGTTCAAGAATAACTCTGTGAGCAAATGGGCCAAAGAGCATGGCATCGATTAGATATTCCACATCTCCTACTATGCACCAGCTTCAGGAAAGATTGAATGCTACAACAGTTTGATGAAGACTATCCTGAAAGCTAGGAGGGGTGAAACATTTAAGAACTAGGATAGACATTTGCCCCAGGATACCTGGTTGGTAAGTAGTACAGGGTCAGTAAACGGAATGGGTCCAGCTCAGTCAGGTTTGTTACCAACAGTAGATGGTGATAAGGTTCCTGTTGCTAATGAAAAGAACGTACTGGCAAAAACAATATGGGTATTTCCTCTTTCAGGTAAAGGTCAACCTACCCAAGGAGTGGTTTCTGCTGAGGTCCCAGGGCATACCTATTGGGTAAATCAAAATAATGGTGAAATTCAGTGTGTTCCAAAACAGAATTTAACTTTAGCTGAAAGGGTTTAATTCAGAGATATACATATATATGTATAT
>VWZI01007804.1:82926-96756 GCA_013396835.1 Psilopogon haemacephalus
GGCATGTCCCTGCCTATGGCGGGGGGTTGGAACTGGATGATCTTTGAGGTCTCTTCCAACCTAAACCATTCTATGATTCTATGATTCTAACCCTTGAAGTATCCAATTTCATCTAATCCAATAAGAAAAGAAGATTGTTCCCTGATCCTAAATGAAAGACTGTCCTGAAGTATGCTGGAATGAAGAATGGTCTACTGCATGTCATCTAAAGGGATTATTTCTTGTTCAATGATATACCCAATGCAGAAAACGGAATAGAATAAAAGAATGGAATGTGGTAGTTTGAGAGATCCTAGCTCCCCCTTAATAAAATGACAGGGACAGAAGCCCATCCCAGGGGGATGGACTTGCTTGTCTAAGGGTACCATAATGTTATTCTATTCCATCTTCTGGAATCACTTCCCTGCCTTTCTTCCTCTCACTTCTCCAGGAACAGCGTGTGCTCTTAGTTCATGGTTCATGGAGGAGATGGCTGTCAGGGAATGGAGCCACTGAGGCCTTCTAGGCCCCAGCTGAGGAGGGTGGTTTCAGCCTACCCTCAGGCTGACTGAGGGTGGAAGGAATGGAAGATTCTAGAAGGGCAGTTTGGGCTTAATTGGTTTTTATACTTATTCTACCTGATTGCCTTTTGTATATATACTCTTGTAAACAGAATTTCCCTTTAAACTTCCAATCAGTGTGCAGTATTCTCATTCTTACTCCTGGAAAGGGGTAAGAGTAAACTCTGTCCTCCAGTCCCAGGTATGATCATAACCATAAACTGGGACAGGCTTGAGCTACTTGGAAACCTAAGTGCCTCAAGTTTACCTGGTGAAGGCATTAAGTGCCTCACAACATGGTGAGAAGTGCCACCAACCTCATGGTCTCTACATATCTGTAAGACATCCTGCCTGCACCTCTGCAAAGTCTGCCAAGAGGAACCAGGATCAGGTCAGAGATCATCTGCCTCTTTCCCACCACCCCGTTAGAGCTTGGGAAGATCTAGAATCCTCTCAATGGCTATCAAGACATGGACAGAACTCCTTTCAAGTGCTTGAGTACTGTCTGGAAAGTGTAGTTAGCCCTGTGAATCCAGAGATTATATTTTATGAGTGAATAGTCTTAAGCCTCTTTATAACTGAATTCTACTGTAACTTCTGCCTTAGTAGAAAGGAACCTCTGAGGTCTCCCTCAAGGTCAAGAGGCATATTGGCCACAAGATTATCTTTTCTAAACAGTTTAATGTTTGTTATCTTATTGCTAGTGTTCTAGATGCCCTGTTTCTTTTCCTCTGTGTAATAATTTCCATGACCATGTGAAGAACCTATTATTATAAAAATTATGGTCTGTTGTGTTGGTTTGAGCTAATTGGAGAATTTGAGTGAGAAATTGAACTATTGGCTGAGAGAGAGTTAAACCTACAGTGTCACTTCACCAAATTTCACTGAGACAGAGAAAAAAAAAATGTTTTGGGAATGTTCCCAAAACATCCAGATAGCCAGTCTGCTTGCAGAAAGTCAGTCTGGCTTGGGTCCTTGCTGGCTCCAGCAGCTTCTTTCCTTTGTCTCTCTGCCTTTGAACTAATTCAGAGTTAAAATCACTAAACCTACTAACCTTTTTCTCCTACCACTAAATCTCTCTGATCTTCAGCCTATCTGTGGCATCAAGTGGTGAGATAAAGCTGGGGAAAGGGGGGAAAGGTGGTACGGGGTTTTGGTTTCCCTCTCTTGGGGATTTTGGTCTCCTGGAGGGGGATGGTGTGTTTATTACCTTTTTACTGTATATTTCTGTAAATATCTGTTATATCTTGTAAATATTTGCTTGTATATTTGCATTGCTGTAAATATAAAGCTTCATTTATTAACTTCCAGTGTGTTTTTCTGAGTTTTAGCCGGGGTTTTAAAAGGTGGGGGGGCAGGTTACTGCAAACCCACTACATCTGTGATGAGATTGCTAAATATAAAAATTAATAAACAATAATAATTTTGGAATAGATCCCACCCATACCATTACAGAGACCAATAACAAATAATTTGATGAATGAAAGCATTAAATCCAAGAAAGGAAAGAAACCTCACAATCCAAAGTAAATAAAACACTGACTGTATTTACTGAGAATACACTTTTTAAATTAATCTTTATTTTCTGTGATTTTTCTTTATTTTTCCCTTTTCTTAAGAATATTGACCTTTATCTTTTTAATGTTTTTTCCACGTAATTTTTGTCCAAAAGGACATATATGCTGTATATGTTATATATGCCAACAGAAGCAGCTGTTTGTGCCACAGTCTCATGATTCTGATTTGGGACATACTGGATCTTCTATGAACAAAGTCCAAGATCATTAGGAAACACCTGAAAACATCAGAAAATTTAGGACTCCTGCTGCTGCCAGATAAGGAAGGGTTAAAGGGAGCCACAAGGGTGGAGACCCAAGGAAAATCTGGCAGCTTCTAAGAAGTATGACCAGTTGCCCTTAATCCAGAGTATCAGAAGTCTTTATTGAAGTCACCCTGAGTAGGCAGAAAGGTCAAGCACACTTCAGCTAGTGCTTAAGAGGTTTATATGTGAATCAGACCCAGAACATAGGTCCCTAATGCAGATAAGCAACATATTATTTTAATATACAGGCTGAATAGAACTCTATTATCTTGTGTGGCTTATTTCTCAATAGAAGGATAAAACTTCAGCCATTTGCAAAATGCCCTATGTGTGTGTAAGGGTAGGATCAAGCTGGAGTAGACTTCACATCTTTTGTATTAGTTATATGTCAAATGAAAGAAAAAAAGCAATTCTTTTCACATGATCAATGTTTCTGCTGTGTTGAGGCCACTGAATGCACAAATGCTAATATATTATCAGCAAAAGTCATACAATCACCTTACAAATTTCTTGGAATTAAAGATTAAGGTCCTTTTTTTTTTTAATATACAACAGTGTAGAATACCTAATAGTGAGGAAAAATAATTATTTAAATTTGTTGTTCTTGTTTGGTTGTTTTGTGGGTTTTGTTTTTATTTTGTTTTGTTTTTAATGTAATAGCAAGTATCACAGAATCACAGAATGCCAGGGGGTGGAAGGAACTTCAAAATATCATACAGTCCACCCCCCTGCCAAAGCAGGCTCACCTGTATCAGATCACACAGGAATGCATCCAGGAGGGTCTTGAATATCTCCAGAGAAGGAGACTACACAAAATCCTTGGGCAGCCTGTCACAATGTACTGTCACCTTCGCAGGGAAATAAATCCTCCTTATGTTTAAATGAAACCTCCTATGCCTCAGCTTCCACCCATTGCCCCTTGTCCTGTCATTCAGCATCACCAAAAAGAGGCTGGCTCCATCCTCCTGGCACTCATCCTTTACATATTTATAAACATTGATGACCTCACCCCTCAGTCTCCTTTTCTCCAAGCTAAAGAGCTCTCACTCCCTCAGTCTCTCCTCATAAGGAAGATGTTCAACTTCCTTAACAATTTTTGTGACCTATACTGGACTCTCTCAAGTAGTTGTATGTCCCCCTTGAATTAGGTGGGGCCCAGAACTCGACACAATACTCCAGATGAGGCCTTACCAGGGTAGAGTAGGCAGGTAGGAGAACCTCTCTTGACCTACTAGCCACACACTTTCTAATACTCTTCAGAATGGCATTGATTCTCCTGGCCACAAGAGCACATTGCTGGTTGTTGGTCAACCTCCCATCCACTAGGACCCCCAGATACTTTTCCCCTTCACCACCTTCCAACAGGTCAGTCCCAAACCTATACTGATACCTGTGGTTGTTCTTTCCCAGGTGCAAAACTCTACGCTTGCCCATGTTGAATTTCATTATACTTCTTGCCCAGTCTTGCCCAAGACTTGCTAAATGGCAGCACAGTCTTCTGATGTGGCAGCCAAGCCACTCAGTTTGGTGTCATCAGCAAACTTGTTGACAGTACAGTCTGTGCCCTCATCCAGGTAATTGATTAATATATTGAACGGAACTGGTCCCAGTACTGACCCCTGTGGGACCCCACTAGTCACAGGGCTGCAACTAGACTCCATCACATTGACCACAACACTATGGCTTCTTTCCTTCAACTACTTTCCAATCCACCTCACTATCTGAGGTACTAGACCATATTGACTCATTTTAGCCAGTCCTTGTCAATCAGGGAAGACTTCTTTGTCATGGTTTCCTCTGATGCCTCAGGTGTAAGAGGCTCTTGAGAACAGTTTCCAGCAGTATAGATAGAGACAAAGAAAGCATTCAATAACTCCCCTTTCTGTGTGTCCTCTGTCACAAAGGCACCCATGTCATTCAGCTGAGGACCTACATTGCCTCCAACATTAACTTTTCCTGCAGTGTATTTGAAAAAGCCCTTTCTTATCACTGATCACCCATGTAAGATTAAGTTTCAAAAAGGCCTTAGCCTTCCTAGTTGCCTCTGTCAACAGTCTTATACTTCTCCCAGGTGGCCAGCCCCTCCTTCCATGATCTGTAGACTCTTTCCTTCTACTTAAGTTTGCTTAGCAGTTCTTTACTTAATCATGCAGGTCTCCTGGCTCCCTTTCTCGATTTCCCACTTGCTGAGATGCACTGATTTTGAGCTTGGAACAAAAGGCCCTAAAAAAAGGCCGTCTAGTACCCTATCCCAAGAAGTTTTACCCAACAATTGCTTGAAAAGGCCAAAATTTGCCCTCCTGAAATCCAGGGCTGTAGTCCTGCTTGATATCCCATTCCTAACAGACAAGATCTTGAACTCTACCATCTCATGATCCCTAAGGCCAAAGCTACCCTCAACCTTCAATGATTCAACCAGACCCTCCTTGTTGGTGAGGATAAGATCCAGCAGTGTTCCCCTTCTAGTTGGCTTCTCCACAATTTGCATCAAGAATTTATCATCAATACACAGGAGAAACATCCTGGACTGTGGCTAGCTGGCTGAGTAGCCTTTTCAGCAAATATCTGAATAGTTAAAATCTCCTATGATACCCAGGGTCTGTGATTGCGAAGCTAGTGTTAGCTGCCTGTAGAAGACCTCAAAACTATAGAAAGGCTTGAGATGCTGTAACGTAGGAGTGTAATTAATTAATGAAAGAGGATTTTTTCTAAAATTAATATAATTTATTAATTTTTATATTCAAACTTCTCACCATCCCCAAAAAATAATTTTAATAATAACAGTTCGTTTGCAGTGTTCATGGAACTCATTACATAAAGGAATAACAAGATCTACTATTAACTATTAATATATAAACGTTTAAACAAAATTGTACTTAAAGTAGAAGTGAAGGTTTCTTGCATTTCATTACTCCACTTGCCCACTAGATGGACTTAGGGCCTTTCTGCTTAGGGTGGAAGCTAGGTAAATGACAGAAAGCTTAAGATATTTATTCATAAATATTATTTCTTGACTTGCAAGGCTAGCAACATTGAGACAGTACCCAAATACTTTTGGGAAGTTCTGTAACTTGCCTTCCTGTTTGCTGAGATTGTGGTTCACCTCAGGCTCCACAGGATGCTGAGGAAAAGAAGCAGAAGATCACTGACCTGGTCCTGGCTTTCTCTAAATGATCTGTATGCTTCCAGGGCTGCTTGTCTCAGGAGAAGCAGGCAGGATATCTGCGATGTAGTCTCAGCAGGTGTGTTACACTGGCTGCTGGCTACTCAGCTATCTCATGAAGGCAGTTAAAGCTGTTCCTGGTAAACTCAAAGCACTTTCCAGGCAGTTTAGCAGAACCGAGTTTAAAGCTTAATGCTATAAATAAGACATTATCATTGCCAATAGGCAGCAGGCAGAGATACAGCAGAGCACAGGAAAACGGTAAAGCATGGAAAAACAGCAAAGCACATAACAATGGCAAAAGCATGTTGTGTTACCTGCTTATCTGTTTTTATATCAATACCTGAGACTGATGTGCCTTTGGACATAGATTATCCAATCAGCATGGCAGTTTGCCAAGCTTGACCATATTTGGGTGAAGCCACAGGCTTGCTAGACCCATATTAATTAGAGCGCATAGGCCTAATACAAAGGCAGAAGACAAGTTCATGTATCTTGTTTACTACAGGATGCAAGCAGGAACAAAATAAGTTTCAGTAAGCCAGAGTGCTCAGACTCCATGGCTTCAGGTCTTTTGTCCTTTTTCTCATGGTTGCCTCTCCCCAGACAGAAAGAAAGCAGAAAAACATGTCTGGGCAAGCCACCACATGTATAGGCCTATTTTGATCTGTCAGGACCACCATGACAGATGGCAGAACTAAATGTTAGGGTTTTTTTTCATTAATATAATAAAATTTTGAGGAAGAAAAATAATTTTTATGCAAGATTTTTTTTCTTTTAGATATAAAAGCTTAAAACTAGATATGACCAATAACTGCTGTATTTTCCAACTACAGAAAAATTTTTCACCTCAGTCTCAGGTGCTCAAGAACACTGATAACTGTAAACCCGGGAAACTTAATTTTTTTGGTCATATAGATTTTCTTATTAGTTATTTTTAACAGACTGTCTCATCATGTGTAAAGACTAACAATATCTTATTCAGAATGTTCAGTTCTACTTTATCTCTTGGAAACTAAAACCTGTCTGTCACAGCCAGGAACTCACTGGTGCCTTAATTCTGTAGTGGATTTTGCTTTTAGCAAATAGCGCAGTGATTATTGCATATGAAAAAAGTTAATTTCACAGCTGACGCTCATCTGTCCTGCCTTCCAGATACTAAATATAAAAGTCGTGAAAGTGTGTAACAGAAATATTTCTGTCAATGCAGAGAAGAAAAACCTCAGTATTAAGCTGAAAGAGAAAACAAACCAGAATATATGAGAGGAGGCACAGTCAGTGATGTTTTAATCTACATAATTTGATTAAAACCTGTTAGTTATGAAAAAGCACAACCCAAAGAAGTTGTTCTAAAAAGTTAATAAAATCGTATCAAAGAAGTCTTCTTGTGACATAATATATGTACTATTTTGATGCTGTCACATCAGCCTAAATAATTACAGCTGCCTTACAAAAGAGGTTAGGAAAACTTGTGGCACAATGAGGAATATAACTAATTTACAATGAGGAATATAGCTAGCTATAAATAATATTTCCTGTAAATCAAAATATTAAGCTACTATAACTTATACTTGCATTCAAAATTTGTGAGATTGAACTTTGTTCTGCTTAAATACTAAAATATCTGGGCACAAACATTGACTGAGGGAAATTACTCCACAGACTTCAAGCCTAAGGCTTTATATCAGACTTTAAAACAAACTCAGTTAAAGTTCATGCCTGGAACTGTAAAGTTTCCTGATCTCATTAATGCAACTGTGACTGTGATATGTCACACTTGAGAAATATGGTGCATATTGATACAAGGATTTAGGTCCAATGCTCATTAAAAACAGGATGGTTACATTAAACATTTGGCAGCAAAACCAGAAAATCCACAAGCTGTGATATTTATGTTAGCATTGGACTTGGAGACTTTCCTGATTCTTTTACGCTATTGGTTCATCAAATATCACAGAATCACACAGAAGAACAGAATGTTAGGGGGTGGAAGAGGCCTCAAAATATAATCTAGTCCAAACACCCTCCCAAATCAGGATCAAAATAGGAAAAAACCAAAATATAACAAAACAAAAACCTACCAGAGATTCAGTGATAACAAAGGATATCATAGCCTAAAACACTTTCTGAAATGTGTAACACAATAGCATCCTGCTTTTTTTCTTTTTTACATTGCTTTGCATTTAAAATTTCAAAGACAAGTATCAAATGAAATCTTCTGCTTAAAGTAGAACAGAAAAAGAGATGACCCTAACTTTTAGTTTTCTTCATTTTAGTTTTTGCAGTTTTGCTTTAGATCCCACTGAGAAATGTCTTCAAACGTGGATTTAAATTTTTTTTTCAAAGTAATTGGAAGCTGAACTTTCATATTTCATCAGCAGTCATGACGTTCATTACTCTGGATGATCTTGCGTGACCAATTTGGTGAGAACATGGACAAGTGGGATTGCCAACCTACTTCAGTTTGTTTGAAAAGAATCAGGAAACTGCAGAGTGGCAGAGGTAACAATGCCAGAAAAGTAGCTGTAGCTTCTTCAGCTCCCCAGAGTAATTGCATTTATTCCAATAATTGTAATTTCTCCCACAACAACACCAATCAATGTTGAAAACACACATGCCATGTTCAGCATTAGGGGTGCCCTTCCTCTAGCCAGGAAAGGGATAGAGGAGAAAACTGAATCTATTGAAATATTTTCATTATGTGGCCTGCCAGTTCAAAAGTTCAGAAATGCAGGGCTTTTGTTGATACAGGTGTTCAGTGTACTTTATTGTCATTGAATTGCAAAGAGACAGAGCCTATTTCTGGAATCATTGGTGGATCTCAAGAGTTAATGACATTGCAGGCTGAAATAAGTTTAACTGGTAAAGAGTGGACAAAGCATACTATTGTAATTGATCCTGATGTGCCTTGCATTCTGGGAATTGACCTTTTGAGACAAGGTTGTTCCAAAGATCCTAAAGGTCATAAACGGGCTTTTGGAATAGCATCTGTAGAAACTTAGGATTGCATATTGAATTTGTCCATTAGACCTGAACTTTCAGATGAATCTGCAATTGTGGGACATCATGATATAGAGATTCTGAAGCTGCCAATTGCTACCAAAACTGTGCATCACAGGCAGTACAGAACTAACCATGCCTCTTTGTTGCCCATTCATCAGCTGATTCGTCAACTGGAAAGTCAGAATATCATTGAAAATGCTCATTCACATTTCAACAGTCTGATTTGGCATGTGCACAAGCGTAATAGAGACTGGCATCTCACAGTGGACTTTCGTGAGTGACTTCACAGTGAGGTGACTTCACTGATGAGTGCAGCTGTACTGGACATGCTGGAACTCCAGTGTGAGACAGAATTGAAGGATATCAAATGGTATGCTACCATAGACATTGCTAATGTATTGGCTTTTTCTCTATTCCCGTAGCAAAGAAATGCAGGCCTCAGCTTGCATTCACCTGGAGAATAATCCAGTATCAGTTCAAATGTTTGCCTCAGGGGTGGAAACACAGTTCAATGATCTGTCATTCAGTGATCCATAATGCATTGGAGAAAGGTAAACTCCAGAACACATACAATTCATCCCTGACATCATTGTGTGGGGCCAAACTGCTGAGGAAGTCTTCGAGAATGGTAACAAAATAATTGACATTCTTTTGCAAGTGTGATCTGCCTTTGAGCCTTGTATTCCTAAAACAATCACAGAGAGAAAGAACTATTAATGAGGTGCTCGATTACCATGTCCAGTGGCACTTGCAGCTGAAGCTGCAAAGAGCAGTTCACTGCCATCACAGACCTGTGGCAGTGCGGTCCCGGGCTGCTCCCACAGTGAGAACTACTCTGAGTCACCAGAGAGACATAAATATCTATCATCTGTGGACCAACTGCAGTGGCTGAAGGGTGTAGACACATGCATCTGCAGCACTGAAAATCCCAGGCTGGTCCCAGACTTAGCCGAAATAGCCATTCCCTCAATGAGCGCTGCTCTGAGTCAGCAAGAGAAACATCTTTCTACAGCGCCCCCCATCCCAGATCGCATCACAAAAGTAACTGTTAGAAACTCAGTCTTGAAAATAATGTGATTGTATCTGTGTGTGGGTTTCCCTGCCCTGTTCATTCTCTAGGAATTATGGGTATTTTTGCTTCTTTGCAGGTCTTTTCTCCTTCTCTCTCCCCTTCCTTTTCTTGCAAGAGCTGTCTCTGCTTCAAAAGTGGCAGTGTGAAATTTGTACTTTAGTGTTGAAGATTGTTTTAGTTCTTTTGTGGATGCAAACCCTGATAATTTAGAGTTAGTTTTTGATTGTAATAGATCTTAAACTTTAAAAGCTAATGGATAAGATTGGTTTTGATGTGTATGGGACTTACAAGGGAAACTATTGGGTACCTATGCTAATGATGATATTAATTGTAGAAAATGCTTTGTTAGACTTTGCTCAGAGTACTGAGAGACTGATGAGCGGAGATGTTTTGGCTTCTGATAGGTCGAAAGCCATAGGTACAGAATGCAACTGAACTAGTGGAAGGCTGCTGCTGAGGCACAGATAGGTAGTGTGAAGTTCTGGATAGACATAAAGATTATAAACTTGGCAGATATTTTATGTTAGAAATAACGAGTGTCTAGAAGTTAAGCAGCGTCAAGTAAAAGGAATGTAAGCTTTGTCCAAATAAGGAGTTGTGTCCTGATAAGATGTTGCTAACCAATTACTTGCTGTACACAGTTGCACTAATCAATTATTATTAGACACGATGTAAAAGTTTCGATTTTTAGAATATATAAGCTGGTGCTTTGCATGCAATAAATGGACACTTTACTTGCATGAAGTAGCGTCTCATCTCTCCATCACCGTTGATTAATGGAGGTATAGGAACAATAGAAGTAATAAATACTGGGTAATTATAAGTCTTAAGTAAATAGAATAAACTACATTAAGTAGTTCATAATTGTAATAGAATATGATAAGTGTTCCATTATTATAATCAAATATTATCGTGGAAATAAGTTTGGAGTAATTTTAATGGAATAATTTGTTTATAAGGTGATAGGTTAATTTTCTTTTAGGTTGACCGATATTTTTTTTTTTTCTCTGTATACCATGGTATTTCAAAGTGCACTTTGTACTATAAAATCCTTTTGGTTTCTTTTTTTGTTTTAGAAATCAATTCAGTGGTTTGACTTTAACACCTTTTTTTAGTTTATAGATTTTTATCATTAGCATAGCTAAGGTTAGGAGTTTAGAAGAGAGATATTACAGTATGTATTTGGATTGTTTTCTTGTACCAACAGTAGTATTTTAGAATAGGTATTATGTTAAAACAAATTTTAAAAAAAGCAAAACCCCGAAAAACACAATAGTTTTTGTTACCTACATTGGCAAAGTCAGATGGCAAAGATTATTGGATTCAGTCTTCACACACACTGATTTCAATTGCAGCATGTTAGATTAACTACCAGCTTTCTATAGTAGACACATAAAAAGAGGTGACGCTTCTAAAAGATGGCTTACTGCAGGCCATTTCAGCTATTAAAAGGTACCATCACACCTATGCAGTTGTATGCTGAGGTAGTTTGCAATCATAAAACTGCAGGAAGAAATTTGAACAGATAACAGACTTGCCTACACAGCATGTAATAGATGGTCAATTTACAAGAGAAGTATTCTATATAATATTGCATCATAGGTAATACACCTGCTTATGTTAATTTGACACCCTTGACTTTTAAAAATTTAAAAAATGGGAATTCTCCAGGTACATCACACAGAGAGGTTCAGCCTAGAAAAGGCCGATAGATCTGTTAGTATAGGGAAGGAATGTTTGTTTTTGTTGCCTACAGGTCTTTGATAGATGCCAGCTTGTTATGTCTGGCCTGCCTTTGGCAGTGCGCTGAAGTCTCAATAGGCCACGTAGACATTGTGGCAAGGAATTGAGATATATCCTGCAATATGGGTGTTGTTAACCTTGTTATCATCAAACATGTCTATGATTGTAACCTGTAAGTGTAAACAAACAAAGGGAAGTGTGCACACATAGGATGACAGCTGCATTGTCCTCATACTATGCTAGGAGTTACTTTTGCAGGTTTCATTAATTGCTTTACTACAGCAAGAAAATGCCATTTTATAATCTTTAGGCAATCCTTTCAGAAGAGACAAGCAATGCTGCAAATAGAGCATCAACTCAAGGGCCAGATGCACTCATTGGTAAAGATGGGAACAGTTGTCATGTGCAATAATGTCTAAAGTGCCATGTTTGTTATCCTTTTGTGATGGGCCCCTGCATTAGATGAAAAACACTGCCTTTGTTGTTAAACAAAAAGGGGGAATTGTGGGAATACAAGAAGAAATGTAAGAGAGAAAAACAATGAGCTGTGTACAAGCACTTGACCTTCATTCCAACAGCTCCCACAGGGGAGTAAAAACTAGTGTAACAGCTGGCCAGGGAATAACAGGTTACAATGAATATTAAAGATTGGGTAGTGCTCACATAGATTATATTAACGTGTTACTTGTATGATGGGGTAAAAGAAGTCAGCATGAGGGTGACGAGGCTCTTTTTGACCACAGATTTGGCTATGGCCTTTCAGGTCACTGGCCTTTTTTGGTCTCTTCCTTCTGGTCCTCTGTCCTGCACAGGCCTCTCACTTGCACTGGCCTAGAATAAAGAGCACCTGCTTTGATCCAAACTGTGTTGTTCCATTTGTCAGATTTCTGCCAGCAACAAGCAGGTTTTGCCATTAAGAGAGAAAAGGTCAAAGGACCTTCCAGAGAGATTCAGTTTCTGTGAGTGCAGTGCCAGGATGTTCGCCATCACATTCCACAGGATGTGATAAACAAAGTCTCCACCATGGCAGTTCCCACAAACAAAAAGGACACTCAATCCTTCTTGGGTGCAGTGGGATTCTGGAGACTACACATTCCTGCATTCAGTCAAATTGTCAAACCTCTGCATGATGTGACTTGTAAAAGAAACAATTTTGAGTGGGATCCTGAACAACAAGCAGCCTTTGATCAGATAGAGCGAGAAGTAGTCCGTGCAGTGGGCCTGGGACCTGTTTGATCTGGTCCAGACATTAAAAACATTCTGTATACAGCTGCAAGTGATAAAGGTCCAACTTGGAGTCTTTGGCAGAGAGCTCCAAATGAAACACGTGGTCGTCCACTTGGTTTCTGGGGTCGTGGCAAATTACACTGCAGCAGAGAAAGAAACGCTAGCAGCCTATGAAGGAGTGAAAGAAGCTACTGAAGTGATTTGAACTGAGTCACTATTGCTTTATCTCCTGGAATGACAGTTCTAAACTGGATGTTCAAAGGCAAAGCTTCATCACTGCATCATGCCACAGATGTAACCTGGCCTAAATGGATGGCTTTGATAAACTATTGAGCATGAATGGGTAATCTTGATTGACCTAGTCTAGTGGAATTCATCACCAATGGCCAGAAGGCATAGGCTGTACAAAACCTCCAGAGGAGATAGTAATTTGTGCTGAGGAAGCTCCTGCATATGGTGATCTTTCTGAGTAGGAAAAGAACTATGCTTTGTTCACAGATGGTTCCTGTCATCTTGTTGGGAACAAGCAAAGTTGGAAGTCATCAGTCTGGAGTCTTATCAGAAGAGTTACTAAAGTGAGAGATGAAGAAGGTGAATCCAGTCAATCTGCTGAGGTAAAAGCAGTCCAACTTGCTCTTGATGTGGCTGAATGGGAAGATTGGGCTATCCTTTACCTCTACACCGACTCATGAATGGTAGCCAATGTCCTGTGGGGTTGGCTAAAAGAATGGTTGTCAGAGGAAAGGAAAGTCTATTTGGTGTGCTGATCTATGGCAGGATATTGTTGCACGACTGGAAAGAATTCCAGTTAATGTGTGGCATGTAGGTGCACACATGCTAAAAGCAGAGCTACTGAGGAACACCAACACAACCATCAGACAGATAAAGGTGCTAAAATTGCTCAAGTCGATAAAAGCTATGAGCCTGACCTTGATTGAAAACACCAAAAGGAACTGTTCTTAGCTCGATGGGCCCATGATTCATCTGGACATCAAGGCAGAGATGCAGCATACCAATAGGCATGTGATAGGTCCATTGACTTATCCATGGACGCTATCACCCAAGTCATACATTACTGTGACATTTGTGCTGCTATTAAGCAGGCTAAGAGAATCAAGCCCTTATGGTACTATGAGAGATGGTCAAAGTACAAGTGTGGTGAGGTGTGGCAGATTGACTATGTCACTTTCTCACATTCTCATTCTGGCACATAATGTGTGGTAGAGGCAAGCACCGGATGGCTGGAAACCTATCCAGTTCC
>VWZI01007805.1:0-50999 GCA_013396835.1 Psilopogon haemacephalus
TTTTTCACACAAATTCTCCAATTAGCTCAAACCAACACACCTTGATACGGCCTAAATATTTGAGCTGAATTTTTGTTAACTTTTGATTATTCTTCTGGAGTAAAATTTCCACTTCTTTTAATGTATATTTTATTGGAATTGAAACTTGCTTGATATCCACGGTGATATTTCATAATAACATAAAGGTTTCGTATGGGTCTACAACATATATAGTAAGTTTCCAAGGAAATATATTATATTTAAGTATAATAAATCACTACTTTCCTCTATCTTCATGCCCTCTCGAAAGTTAGAACTGGACTTTCCAATTTTATGGTTAATTAGGGATTTTTAATCTCATGTTTGCTGATATTTGTTTATTTATTGCTTATTGTTTTTCATTGCTTATCTCAGCATTCATGTGTTTGAGAAAGCCTCTCATCTCTGAATTTCGAAAAGCATTCCCTCACTGTTTTTACTTTGACTACTAACATTAGGTTGTTTTGTCTTTTGGTCATGAAATGTCAATAAGGCCTCTGAGGTGTGTGTAGTTAATGACATATAAATACAGAAAACAAAAAGAAATTTTGAAAATGCTAGACATCTCATGTCCTTTTAGAACTAGGTATATGCTGGTTCATCTTTGATTAGGAAGGGTAACTGAAATGCATTGACCATTCATAAATTATGAAGATTTAGAATCGATCTCAGCATAACACAAGCATGTCCTTGCACACCATGCATTTATCAGAGGAAAAACTAAACCAAAGAAGCATACAAATTAAATGTATACCATGAAGGTGTATCAATATGTGTAACCATTTAACAAAATACTTTTATACTGAAAGTGTGTAACTGCCTCCCATGCACTAACTTTCCCACAGAAAGCTACTTTTCACTAATCATTCATAACATAATGTTAGTATTACTCAAAATCATTGACCTGTATTTACTAAAGAAAGCTTTTGCCTAAAGCAATGTTAATAATTGCAAATCTTCTTATCAATTTCCCTTTTAAATTCTTCACATTTCCTTATTTGATACCTTTGCTGTATTACCAAGATTATTGCTATAAGGGAAGAATAGCACAAAATTAATACAGTATTTATCCTACTGCCTTACCTGGTAACTGAATTTGCAAAGTGTTCATAGAATCATTGAATGTTATGGGGCTGGAAGTGACCTCAAAAGATCATCTGGTCCAGCCCCACTGCCAGAGCAGGATCAACTAGAGTAGATCATACAGGAATGCATCCAGATGGTTCTTGAGTATCTCCAGAGAGGGAGACACCACAACCACACTGGGCACCTGGTTCCAGTGCTCTGTTACCCTCACAGTCAAAAAATTCTTCCTTGGGTTCACATGGAACCTCTTATGCCTCAAATCTGTTGGGCTCAAATTAATTTAAGACTTAGCTTTTATTAGCTGCACAAAAATGAGCCTGCCTTTAACATCTGCTTCTTCTCAATCAAAAAAAAAGTCTCATGTGAACTAATATAGGTTGCTCACTTTAAACCCTCTGTAACAGTAGGGATGGAATTTATTCCAAAATTAATATAGCTTATTAATTTTGATATTCAGGAATCTCACAATAAACCATATTTTTTAAAATAATCTTTGCACTGTCATGAAAAGTATTATATGGAGGAAAAACACGGAATGCATAACACTTAAGAAATAACAAACAATAATATAATGAACAAAGTATTTTGGAAAGAGAATCATGTGGCCAATGTGCTGCTTGCCCTCAAGAGAGACCAGAGGGGCTCCTTTTTGCTAATGCAGAAGACACAATAGAATTCAATTATAGATAGGCTTATGAATATTTACTCAGAAAATATTATCTCTGGATTCCCCGAACTGGCTTGCAGACAGTACCCGAACAGTTGAAAGGAGTTCTGTTGGTGTCTTAATAGCTATTAAAGGCTTCTAGCTCTTCATAGGCTCTAACAGGGTGCTGGGAAAGAGGCAGAAGATCTCAGACCTGACCCTGGTTCCTCTTGGACTCCAGGCTTGGCACAGAGGTTTGCAGAGGTACAGGCAGAATGTCTTGCAGATGTGCAGAGAGCACGATGTTGGTGGCACTTCTCACTACATTGTGAGGCAATTAATGCCTTCTCCTGGTAAACTTGAGATATGGCAAGTTTCCAGGTAGTCAAAGCTTGTACATCAAAACTAAGCTGGTCTAAAGCACAGGGCAGAGCAGAGCACAATGAGGCAGGGCAGAGCACACTGCTTGCAACTTAGCTCCATTGATATTATTTGCCTGAGTGTAACAGCACCTTTGGCCACAGAGATTCACCAATCAGAATGGCACTTTGCCAAAACTGACCATATTGGGTGAAACCAGGGCTTTCTTACCCTTATTTGGGTAAGACACTCACAAGTGCTTAAATACCTGTGGATACCTGTTTATCACTTTGGGAGGGGACATAATGGCCCAAGACTTTTTTTCCCTCCAGCCCTTGCTTCCCCCATCAGCAGAAGGGTGGGGCAAGCCAGGACATGTTTTAGGCCTAGTGGCCTTCCATAACACTCTCCCATGAAAAAAATTTACTTCTATAAACTGTTAAGGTAACATCTCTATTTTTTGTATTTTTTCAGTACAAAATATATATTGAAAGATGATAATTTGAGTGGTTTAACATTAAATTTATAAAATAAATTTTAAAATCAAACTTTATTTCTCTGTTTTTCATCAAATAATTCTTGAAACACTTGATTTCTTCCTCATAAATCAGAGGTTCACTGCATCCTAAGAAGTACAGAAAGGCCTTTTGCCTTTGTGTGATTTGTAGTTTAGGAAGCACCTACATATCCCAAGATGATCTTAAATATAAGATAACATATTAGAAGTTATTATGCTGTTATTATGCCCTTGACATCTTATTTATCAATTTCTGACACTAATATTTTATTTGAAATAACTTTGGATATATTTTCTTTCCTAATCATCCCTGTAGAAGTAGAACCCAGGAAGGCTTTCACTCACCAGTAATCTGTATATTTATTTAAATATGTTTAAATATTTAAATAAATATATAAATTCACATTCAGCTGCACAAGTCAAAACAGATTCTAGGCTACAGTGTCAGTTTTACTGTTACAGGGTACATTAATTATACCTGGATCTTCAGGAAACAGTAGATCTGAGACAATGATAATTCTAGAGATAAATTAGACTACTAAAACAAGTACAAAGAGTTTGTCAGAAATTGCTACTGTCTTTTAAACCATACCTGTATTTACAGTCACAATGTCAGGAAAAATGTAGAAGGCAGAGGAGACATTGCTGCAAGACTGTTCATTAAAAAAAACTTACTCCCATATGTCTTTACAAAACTAGCAGCTGCGTTGATGAAATCAATTCTTTTTGGTGACATCCATATGGAACGCAGGGCTTTGACATTACCCTTCAGTAAGTGCTGTGTTCTGATTTTCTGCATGCAACTGCATTAGGCAAATGTCAGTTCTATTTGATATTTTATGTGAAAATAAAAATGTTACAGGGCATATATCTACATGAAATTCACAAGTACATTTGGTGTGAAATATGTTGTGGTGGGCTTTGTTCCTGATACAAAGAAAATTGAGTTCCAAAAATAATAGTTTTATGGAATCATATAGTGATCCAAGTTGGAAAGAACACAAGGAGGCTCCTTATCCAGCCTCTTGCTCAAAGCAGGGTCAGCTGTGAGATCAGATCAGACTGTTCAGGCCTTTTTTCACTTAGGTCTCAAAAAACCTCCAAGAACTGATTCTGCAGACACCCTCTGGATAATCTGCTTCAGTGCTTGGTTGATTCAAAGGTGGCTTCATATGTAAGTTTCCATGAGAAATTCTCTGTCTCAAATTTTCTCAAACTGACTTGAATTTTCTACTCATTAACTACCAGGAATGTTCTAATTTTTATTTCTATTTAACCCCTTTTGGGCCTTTGGTGTTTTGATGACAAAGTCATGACAATTTTGGAAGTACATCAAGAGAGCAATTCTGCTTCCTTTGAACTTCCAGTAGACTTTGTTTTCCCTTTAATAATTTTAAGAAGTCAACTTTGTTATTCTGCAAGCCTGGAAATTGCCTTTTTGAATCACAAGAGAAGAAATGTGAAAATTATGAAGGTGACCATTGCACAGTGGATTTCACTGAATCTAAACCACATGATTATTTCTGGAACAGCTCAGTAATCCTGTCATTGTCACTGACAGGAACAGCATACCCCTTTCCCACACTGTGAGTGATCAAATAGCCTTGATGCCCTGCCATGAAGATAACAAGGGTATCATCATATAGTCAATTCTTATAATCAAGGTGTATAAATAAACTTTTATGCAAGTCATGCTAGACAGCTATAATAATAGTTTCTGACTTAATTAAGCTACAGATCAGTATGAATCATGCTGTGTAGACATGGAAAAGAAGTCAGAGATATTGCTTCTTTCCCATGAATGCCTACTGCATTTTGCAACACTAAGAATAGTCAACGGGAAAAGCAAGGAGCTAAGAGAATCAGGAAAGACTAAGGAAAACCTATAGATCATTTTAACACAGGGTTTAAATGTGGGCGACCACATGTATCAGAACAGAAACATATCATAGAATCATAGAATCATAGAATCATAGAATGGTTTTAGCTGGAAGAGACCTCAAAGATCATCCAGTTCCAACCCCCCGCCACAGGCAGGGACACCTCCCACTAGATCAGGACGCTCAAGACCTCATCCAGCCTGGCCTTGAACACCTTCAGGGAAGGAGCAGACACAATCTCCCTGGGCAACCTGTTCCAGTGCCTCACCACCCTCCCTGTGAAGAATTTCTTCCTAACATCCTGTTCAAATCTCCCCTCCGCCAATTTGAACCCATTCCCCCTCGTCCTGTCATTACAAGACCTTGTGAACAGTCCCTCCCCAGCTCTCCTGTAGGCCCCCCTCAGATACTGGTAGGCTGCTATAAGGTCTCCCCGAAGCCTTCTCTTCTCCAGGCTGAAAAGCCCCAACTCTCTCAGCCTGTCCTCATAGCAGAGGTGCTCCAGCCCTCTGATCATATATAGAACAGGTTGCTGCACATACAATATTTAATTCAAACATTCTTATATTTAATTCAAACTTTCTTATTTATGCCTATTTTTATTAGATATTCTTGCTGTCATTTATATGAAAAAACATGAATAAACACACTTTCTATTTAAGATAAAGAGTTATAGTGGCATAGGAAACAAATGGATATTCAACAAGCGGCTGTACTTAATGTGGCCTTTCATAGAATGGTTTAGGTTGGAATGGACCTCAAAGATCACCTCCCACTAGAACAGGCTGCTCAAGGCCTCAACCAACCTGGCCTTGAAGACCTCCAGGGAGGGAGCAGCCACAACCTCCCTGGGCAACCTGTTCCTGTATCTCACCACTCTCACTGTAAAGAACTTCCTCCTAACATCCCGTTGAATCTCCCCTCTGCCAGTTTAAACCCATTCCCCTTCATTCTGTCATTACAAGACCTTGGGAATAGTCCCTCCCCAGCCTTCCTGTAGGCCCTCTTCAGATACTGGGAGGCTACTATAAGGTCTTCTCGAAGCCTTCTCTTCTCCAGGCTGAAAAGCCTCAACTCTCTCAGCCTGTCCTCATAGCAGAGGTGCCCCAGCCTTCTGATCATCTTCGTGGCCCTCCCCTGGACTCATTCCAACAGTTCCATGTCCTTCTTGTGCTGGGGGCTCCAGAACTGCACACAGAATCATAGAATCAGTCAGGGTTGGAAGGGACCACAAGGACCATCTAGTTCCAACACCCCTGCCATGGGCAGGGACACCCTACCCTAGATTAGGCTGGACAGAGCCTCATCCAGCCTGGCCTTAAACACCTCCAGGGAAGTGGCCCCAGCCACCCCCCTGGGCAATCCGTTCCAGGGCCTCACCACGCTCATGCTGAAGAACTTCCTCCTCATATCCAATATGAATCTTCCCAGCTCCAGCTTTGCTCCATTCCCCCTAGTCCTGTCACTACCTGGTGGCCTAAAAAGTCCCTCTCCATCTTTTCTGTAGGCCTCCTTCAGGTACTGGAAGGCCACAATAAGGTCACCTCGGAGCCTCCTCTCCTCCAAACTGAACAGTCCCAACTCTTTCAGTCTCTCATCATAGGAGAGGTGCTCCAGCCCTCTGATCATCCTTGTGGCCCTTCTCTGGACATGCTCCAGCATGTCCACATCCCTTTTGTAATAGGGGCTCCAGAACTGGATGCAGTACTCCAGGTGGGATCTCACCCAGGTGGAGTAGAGGGAGAGAATCCCCTCCCTTGCCCTGCTGGCCACACTTCTCCTGATGCAGCCCAGGATCTGGTTAGCTCTCTGGGCTGCAAGTTCACACTGCCGGCTCATGTTGGGCTTTTCATCAGCCCAGATCCCCAGGTCCTTTTCCTCGGAGCTGCTCTCCAACCATTCATCACCCATCCTGGACTTGTGCTTGGGATTGTGCCAACCCAGGTTCAGGACCTTACACTTGGCCTTGCTGAATGTCATGAGGTTGGCCTGTGCCCACCTCTCCAGCCTGTCCAGGTCCCTCTGGATGGCATCTCTGCCCTCTAGCAAGTCGACTGTGCCACACAGCTTGGTGTCATCTGCAAACTTGCTGAGGGTGAACTCGATTCCTCGGTCCATGTTGCTGACAAAGATGTTAAACAGCACTGGTCCCAGCATGAACCCCTGAGGGACACCACTTTTCACTGGTCTCCAGATGGACATTGTGCCCTTGATCACCACTCTCTTTAGACTATCCAGTGAGTGCTCCACCCATCATCTTTCCTTATGTGTACTACCCAACATTACAGAACTGGGATTAGTAATATTTCCACTTTAAATTAAGTTAGGCTAGTGAAGGTAACTGAAAAATTCTGCCAGTAGTCATGAAAATGCCAACTGAATTTTAAATAGCAGATTATACTTCATATTCCCTGTTTTATGATATCTATAATTCACCTTCAGAATGAATGAGATTGTCATGGCTCTAGATGCACTGATAGGCTGTAACTGCCCAGAACAATTTCATCTGGGTCCACCCACACCTCTGCCCATCATACCTGTTTAAGCTCAGGACTAAGCATTTAGTCCCTGCCTGGGTTGTGCAGGAGGTGTGCTGGATGGACTCGGGGTCCCTGCTGTATGTGGCTCTTGGTAGACCCTGTTACCAACTCTATCTACTGAATCTGAATCTTGTGTGGGACTGTGGCTCACTGGTGACAATTAAAGAAAATATATTTTAAAAACTGGGTTTGTAGACTGCATAAAAGGGAAGCTTCTAAGAACTCTTGTTTTAAATTAAATTTAAATGTTGACAACTTTGGTCAGTAAGAGCAGCATTCTGATAGATCAAAAACTTTTTAAAACCCACCACCACCACAAAAAAAAAACCAAAAACCAAACAACAAAACCAAGCTAGAAAGTATCCATTTACTAAGTATCTAGATTGCAGAGTGTTTGTCATACCTCAAGTCCACTTAGCTTGACTTTCAACACCTAACAAGGTTTGAATTCCTTGACAGAGAGCATTCGAACCTTGGCTACATAGCTACTTCATAAGATATGCCACCATTGCTCTTTCAGTGTCACATAGTGGAGAGAAGTTAAATATTGAGAGGTCACACGATACTTCGTCATGCATCTTTGGTCTCTGAATCCAGAGACAACATGGCAGAAGGAATGCTGAGAGCCAGCCTAAGCAAGCATTCTCTTCATCTCTCAGATAGCTGGAGCAGCACCTTGTGATAGCAGTGAGTGCTAAGAGACTACAAATATGGCAAGAATTCAGAGAGTAGACAGGCTTTTGAGACTGTCTCCGGATTTGGATGATCATTTAAATGTTACTACAAGGTCTTGAGAGTTAAAGCAACACTGCTTTTTTCCTTGGAGAATCGAGCAATAGCAGACAAAATTGATTTTGTAGTTCATTTCAGAGAACCTACTGACTGAACAGCAAAACTGACTGTTTTGGCACATACAATAGCATACTGGCTCCAACACCTGCACTAGGTTTTTCAGAGATGTCTTGCTGCTTTATGTAACAAATATCCCCACTCTTTGTCAGCTACTTGTCAGATGCTTGCCAAGTGTTTTAATATGTGTATGCCATGTCTGATGATTATGAAGAATGCTATTCCACTTCATATCACATAATTTCTAAGTTATATCATACTTGTGTAGACATAATTAGAGATTTTTAATTTTACATCATTTTACTTCCTCTTTTTCAGTATATGCAAACTAGTCCACTGAGCAAACTGCAGGACAGAATGGATTCCCTGATGACTGGCTTTGTATGTAAAGAAAACAATATACATTTGATGTTAAATCATTATATAAAAACACCTATAAAACCACAAAGTTTTTAAATCCTGATTTATTTCCCTGAATGCAATGCGTCCGAGATAGGTGTCTGGCTACAAATGTAGTTAATTTCTCAGATTTGCTCAATGAAGTCCCAGTTTCTAAACCTAAACATCATTTGGCAGTCACAAAAACCCAAAGTGAAAATTTTGCCACTCATTGTGAATATCAGGACTAGCATAAGAAGAAATTTATGGAAGTATAAAGGCTATGAAATATACTCACATAACACTTGAAAATAACTTTTCACTCACCCTGTAAGAAAAAAACCCAAACCAACCAACCTACAGAAAAAACATATCCATCTACATCTATGTGTACATATCTATGGGTAAGTTTAGCACACAAATACTTGATCTAAATCCTTATTGCTGATGTTCCAGATCAACTGTAGATTTTCCATTTACATCTATGGTAGCAGTACCACACCCTTTGTCAGCAAGTGCTGTGAAGGAATGAATTTACAGAGAAGAAATCCTTTTATCACCAGTGCCAAAACTATCTTAAATCCCATGTAGAAAATCTGTATTAAGTGGAGAAATAGTTTAGTATATTTTATATAGTATATTTTCCAAATGTAATAACAAAAAAAGGTGTAGAAATTGGCCCAAATTAAGTACTAGGATGGCAAGAAATTCAGAGATGAGTTTATACTCACAGAAACCCCCAATGCTTTGAACTAACCGTGGTCTATTTCTTCTCACTAACTCCTCCTGACCAGTTTAGTATTTTGATTTGCGTTCGTGTAAATCATTTAGTTTCCGGGGTCAAGACTTGTTTTAGTGTAATAGGGTGCTTATGCCACTAACAATTTTGTCCATATCTGCATGTTTCACTTAATTTTTCAAGACTTTTCTTCATATTTTATCCTGTCTATTGTAAAATGATCAGCTTATAGTGAAGACTTCCTGGTCACTATGAGCTATGGATTTACAGTAAGTTATTGCCTTTAAGATACGAAGATAACCTTGGTTGTTTGACTTGTCAGTGTGATGCTATAGAAACAGGGAGAAAAAGACAAATGACAAGATAACAAAGAAGGGGGAACCAAAGGATGAGACAAATATGAACATATGTTCATATTTAATGTATTTATACTGGAAAGACATAGCCTGTTATGCTATAAAAATATTAAAATTACATCTAGTTTTCCTTTTATTTTTGTCCTTGAGAAATCTACGATGTGGACCAGTGAATCATGAACACTATACATGTAATGAATTTTTATACCAGATATGAACACTATGCACACATAACACTATGCAAGCATATGTGATTCCACAGGTGTTTGAATATGAACACAGTTTAGCTTGGGATCTCACCAGCTGTACTTCCAGGTTGATACCTTTTTATTTTGAAGCTCAAAATGTCTAATGGAACTAAGCATCATTTTTCTGCTATGCTGTAACAGATATAAGATTCATATTAGGAATAATTGAAAGTTGTGTTACTTTCTTTAGCCACAGACTGTCTTCATATTTGTTCAGTCTGACATCTAGAAACCAGAACTCACAGAAAGTTATAACAAGCCTTTTTGCACTGCCTTCTTTTGTGCTCTGATGTTTTTTCCCCCTAGCCCACAATACACTCCTATATCTGTGCATTCCTCTCTGCTAAACAGTTGATTCAGACTCACTCTTGTGCCCTTTTAAATCAATAATAAATCTCCACTTGAAGCTCAAGACCCTATTCTGGTGGTAATGTTTTTAGCCTTTTTTTTGAGTTATACAAGAGTTAATAGCTGTATGAAAATAGGAAAATAATGTTTAGTATGCCAACAAACAGGTAGATCCAGTTCCTATATGAGAAATTCCTGAAAAGAGACCACACTCACACAGAATATATTTCTTAATAGAGAATAGACTACAAAACTATGTTTGTGGGCCAGGACAATTGCTTGAATCTAAGAGACCAAATCTTTAAAGTTTTTCCTCTCCAGCGTATCTAAGAGCAGCTGCTTGAAAGAATGAACTGAATTCTCTTCTCAGCTATTCTGAACAATTTCGACTGAAATCTCTGTCTTTATTTGTGTAAAGCAAGTATAACACTACATTCCTAGCTGCAATAGCACAGCATTAGTAGCCTGTTCTTTTGATGTCATTTTGTGAAAGCTTTTAAGTTGTGAAAGGAATATGATGTTCTAAATAGCAATGCCCAAAAATAGCTGGATTTAAAAAATCATATCTATGGTTCTTTTCCCATTCATTCAAATGAACACAAAGCCATACAGGCATACTGCTGAGGCTACTGGATAATATCTAGATAATCAGTTGTCAAGAAAAACTCTCACATCCACACTTTTCTGACAAGCTGCAAGGAAAATTGCTTAGCTTATGATTTCTTCAAAATTTGACAAGAGCTTTTACATGTGAGTACAAAAGAAAGCAACAGTGCTGTAACCTGAACATAATTCTACAAATGGAGTCAGCAAACATGAAGATTGCTGACACAGAACAATAGAAACAATAGTTTCCCCCGCCGCCAGGCACTAATAATGTCATAATGTAGTCTTCAACCCCAAAATAAAATGCTTTAGAGTTTATGAATATACTTAAACCTAAGTAGTGCTGTCTCTGATAATGAGACCCTGCATATATTATTTCAATGTGCTTCTGCATTAAAACACTAGTATATATTGATGTAGAGAGCAGTGATGTATAGTGGACATAAAACAAATATCAGGAATGGAAAACATGAATCCTACATTATAGATCACCTACATGAGCTTTGCCAAAGGAATCAGAACAATTTCTTCATCATGGACAGTGGCATTGAGTGCACCCCCAGCAAGTTTTCCAATGACACCAAGCTGTGTGGTGTGCCTGACATGCTGGAGGGAAGGCATCCATCCAGAGGGACCTTGACAGACTGGAGAGGTGGGCCCATGCCAACCTCCTGAATCTGAACAAGACCAAGTGCAAGGTCCTGGATCTGGACTGGGGCAATCCCAGGCACCAATATAAGCTGTGTAGTGACTGGCTTGAGACAAAAGGACTTGGGGGTGCTGGTAGATAAGAAGCTCAATATGAGCCATCAGTGTACACTTGCAGTCCAGAAACCCAACCATATCCTGGGCTGCATCAAGAGAAGCAGGTCGAGGGAGGTGATTCTACCACTCCCCCTACACTGCTCTTGTGAGACCCCTCTGGAGTACTGTGTCCAGTTATGTCCTATTACAAGAAAAATATGGATGTGCCGGAATGTATCTAGAGAAGGACCACAAGGATGATTAGAAGGCTGGAGCACATCTCCTGTGAGGACAGCTTGAGACAGCTGGGGTTATTGTCTGGAGTAGAGAAGGCTCTGATTGGACCTTGTTGTGGCCTTCCAGCAACTGAAGAGGCCTACAAGAGAGCTGGTGAGGGGCTTCTTAAGGTGTCAGGTAATGATAGGACTAGAAGAAATGGATCGAAGCTAGAGGAAAGTAGATTTAGATGTTAGAAAGAAGTTCTTCACTATGAGGGTGGTGAGACCCTAGCACAAGTTGTCCAGGGAGGTGGTGGAAGTCCCATCCCTGGATGCTTTTAAGGCCAGGCTGGATGTGGCTCTGGGCAACCTGATCTAGTGGAAGGTGTCCCTGCCCATAGCACAGGGGTTGGAACTAGATAATCCTTGAGGCCACTTCCAACCCTGACAATTGTGTGATTCTGTGATAACTAACTTTGCATTTACATCTTGGTTTTCTGTACACATGCTTGAGATAGCAGGTAATGGGTAGTCCATCAGAATCAGTAAATTGAGACCCCAGCAGCTATCAAAGTTTGAGATCCTCTCCACAACAGCTAATCTTGTAATAACCATGAGCTTTAAAAAAGGCATAGATGTCTGTACATGTCCAAAGCTGGACAAAGTGTTTCAACATAACAATCTCGAAGAACTGCTCCTCAAGTTCTGAGAGTTTTTTCCCTACTGAAAAAAAAAAAAAAAAGAGAGATCAAGGTAGTAGAAGCAATGTATGAAAATTAGTTTAAAGATAGAAATTTTGTTAATAAATCACAAAGAAGCTGCAATAAATAAGGAACACATTTTTTAGTATCTGTCAAACTAGAAAGAGAAACACAGCCTATCTCATAGTCCCACATTTTAAACTATGCATGCTATGATTATAGTCATAAACAACAGATACTGTGTCTGCACATAGGAAAACAAAGAACAGTTCTTTTTTAGTAGCTCTCTGTAGGAAGAACATGCAATTTAGTTAACAAAGGAGCTGGAATAACCTCTTGTATTCTTTCCAGCGACTGTACTTTAGTATTTAGCAGAAGGAATGTTTTTGTTCTTTTTCTCTTCTATCTGTCCTCCTTTCTGGTGAAGTGTGACTTTTTTCTGTCCTTGCACCTGGTCTGACAAACAGCACCCCGCGATTTTTACAGGTTTGACACGTTGAGGGTTTTTTCAGGCAGCTACATTTGCTGTGCTCTCTGACCAAGCCAGCAACATTCTGACCTCTGTCACTAATGCCAATAGGTGATTAGACAGCATGAAACACTAAAAGTAGCAAATTCTTTGCTGTCTATGGTGAAAAACTGTGCAGGGCTCCCAATCCAGTCCTGGAATTCTCCCCTCCATTCACTGACATTATCTTAAGTATAAGATGGCTGAGTTGATTTGTAAATGTGTATTATGTTTTCTTCCTTTCTGAAAACCTGAAACTGCTTGAAAAAAGCACAGATAAAATTAATCCAAAATATAAGACTACTTTTAAAGATGATGAAATCTTAGTCTGGCAGCAACAAAAAGGATTTCCTTAGCATATGTTTCATTATGACAAATATTTGTCCTATTCTACAAAACACGTCTTAGGCCTGAATGTCTCTGTATACTCTGATAACTTCTATTCAGCTTACAGACAGATTCTGAGGGGAAAACAAATGCTCAGGTAGGAACAAGTGAATTTTCAAAGTTAAAGTATGATTCAAAAAATGCATATATTATTTTTTATTTTGACATTTCCTGGGATTACTAACATACCACAGAAAAATGAATGTAGAGGATTCTACATCTTTCAAGAAGTCTTTGAATTCAAAGAACATATTTTCTCACAGATAACTCAGTCTTAATGATTAAGATATGTTAAGAGAAACATCAAAATTCAAGGCAAACTTTTAATAAACAATTTACATGGTGACAGAACTTGGAAACTTCAAAGATTAAGATTAAAAATCATTTAGTTTTTGTTGAAAGAGAGCAGGTCATATAGTAAAGAAATATTTCTTTGCTAGTGGTTTTGATACTTTTACTATGTGAAATGCAAATCTAAGATAATTTAATTTCAAAGGGAAGGAAATTAAAATTTGTTTTCTAAAAAAATGTGAACTGTTAAAAAATGTATTTTCATATGAAACTGATAGGATCTAAAGACCAATAAGTCAAAGAACATGTATTATGAGATTTTCATTTCATCTTTTCAACAAAGTAAGAAAAGTGCCTTTAAAACACAGGTGATCATCTGCTGACAGAAAGTGAGAGCAACATTTTAATAAATTTTCAGATAGTAAATATAACCTTTAAGTGATAGAGAATCTTCAAAAGATTGCAAATAATTTATGGGTTTTCATGGCTGCAAATTTTTTAAACTATCTTTTCATCTTCTTCTTTTAAAACATATTTGTCCTAGATGTAAAAGATTCTAAGCAAAGGGCATACCTACCAAAATTACCAAGTTGGATTTGATTTATGTTTAAACTGTCAGTGTCTCAGTATCTTAGAAAAACTGAACTATATGAGGAAAACACTGATTTTTCTGCACCTCAAACTGCCATGCTTGTTACTTTTGAGAAGGCAAGTAGTGTTACGTCTTTACTGCTACAACATATTTGCAGTATAAATTAATCTGATTCGTTCACTGATATATCCCGAAAGATATTTTTTGCAGAATGCTGTAAAGCTACTTTGCACCAGCATAAAAGGGAAGATTCCACAGACAAAGTTACCCATGGGAAACAGTAGTACATGAATGGAGAATGAGAGTAGCTTCATGAGAGAACCAAGTTAACCTACACTCAGTTGATTGTGTAAAGAAAGGAAATGTCACATGAGGAAGATTGATGTAGGGTCTCAAATTCAAGGGAAAATTCTTGAGAGCTTGACTTTTAGAAATTATAATTTACCAGAGAATACCAGACCTTTCTGCAGTTTTCTGGCTGTAAATGATTCTAATACTTTACAAGAACAGCTCATGGCACCTAAACTTCTAGCTTTGAGGTAGAAAGCCTACTAACATTTTCTTTTATCAGGAATAAGAACTTCAGGCTTTGAATCAAACTGCACTTGAAAGAAATATGGGATGATTAGAGTCCCTGTTATAAGAAAATCTTCAGAATCAGAAGTTTTGTGAACACGTTGGTATTCTGGTAAGATCATGTCCAGAGGTATGTTTGGTCTTATCTGACTATACTGCTCTTATGCTTGCATAAACTATTCTTACATGATGAAATATATAGTTTTAGCAATGTATCAAGTTAGGATTTAGGTATAGATATGCCGTGCCTTCCAGTTGTAAAAGCAGACTGTTGCACTAAAAGGGAAAGAAATGGAGGGACAAAAGACTGGAAGAATATTTGGTGATAAATTGACTTAGTTGGTGAAAACCTAAGACTATAATCCTATAAGGATCCCTGCTGTCTGTTTCTAGCATCCTACCATGCTCCTCTCTAATTGTAAGCATCTACTGGTCTAATGTTCTGTTACTGAAGCACAGAATAGCACTGAAAGCATGTTGATGTAAGATTTAAAGGCTGGATGAAACAGAGGAAAGACTATTCTATGTTTTTCTCATTCTGTTAGAGGATAACAGAATGACATTGTCCAATATCTTGATATTGATCAAGACTTTTAGTCACTTTTGTAACATATTTTAACACTGCACACTTATGTTCATGTTCTGCAGACGTACTTTTTTGCAAGGTAAAAACTACATTCTTCTGTCATTGAATCACTTGGGTTATTTATTTCTTTGAAGAAAGTATAGCAGCCTTTTTTTCCAAATGTTTTGTCTGCTGAACCATTGGCTATACTATGCTTCTTCCTTCTTCTGTCCTTACCCTACCAATGCTAAGAAGCCATATATATACAAATGTCACTGTGAGCTCTGGGAGTTAGTCAGTCCTACAGACAATCAGCTTTCACGTTATCTGCCTTCAGGACATTCACGGAATTTATTGATGTACAGGTAACAGGTTTGCAGGACAAAAAGGAGTATTGCTTTCAGACTAGACGTTATGCTGGCAAGATTTGTCTCTTGAAGCAAGTACTTGGCATTTCAAGGCACAATTACTAAGGTGCCAACTTAGAGATGCTTAGCATCTTAGAATGACAATGTGTTGCACCTTTTGTACATATTGCTAGTTGTGTTTAGCACTAGAAGGGATATATATTTTGGATGGTTTCTAAAATTTTGTCCAGAAACATCTTTTATATAGTGTCAGATGCTGATGATGTAGATACAAAAATATGAGTTAACCTCTAAACTCGCTTCTGATAGGGTTTTTTGATGCAGAAGTATCATACAGGACAAATAACATTTTTCTTGCAAAAAAAAACTTAACGTATTGTGCTGAACTCTATGTGAAACATAAATCCAGAAAAGAATAAGGTTCTAACAATCTGATTTAGAACTGAACCCAGGTGAAAAGAAATTCAGGTGTAAATGGCACTAGAGCACAATGAATCATCAGCTCATAAAATTTCTGAATGAACCAACTTAGACTCTTAGGTCAGTTTTTGTCACTAAGTTGTCTTCTTTATTTGTTATTTGTTCCTGTTATCTGCTAGGCAGCCCACATTTTGCACATAAAACAAATGTCTATTTTTGGATTTATATTACATTAAGCAGAATGAAGTAATTGAAGTAATTATCTATTGTCTTATATGCTCCATCAAAATTAGTCTGACAGTTCATTTGGCTGGTTTGAGTTCTATAATGTTGCAGAAAATAGAAAATCAATAGAATTTCTGATACATATTTTGATTAAACTTGGGCAATATGTTGTAATTCAATCCATACATTTTTATATACAAAATAAATTCCACTTTTCTAAACTACATGACTTCTATTTAAGAGCTGTTGGAATATAAATTGTGTAAGCAAGAAAATGAAAATCAAGTGTAATTCAGTTTTTAGATAAAATATTTATCTAGAATCAGTTTTAAAAGATAAACTAAAAGAAAATCCTATTTATCTTGCCAGATAATGTAATTCCAATAATTGCAAGATTTTCAGAGCTCTGACACTACAGAAAAGATGTTTCTGGAATAAATTGCAGGAACCCTGCAAAAGCACATCAGATCCGGTTTTAGAATATTATGAAAGAAAATTACTTTATTTTGTAGTTACTGTACTTTAGGACTAATTAAGGGTGATAGGTGTAATAGCAGCAAAGTAATTTAGTGTTTGGAGTGCACAATAAATGGTGTATTCCTGGCACAGTCAATAGATGAGTTTATTTATCTTAGAGGCTACATTTCTCTGTATACAAATATTTAAGTAGGTCAGTCCTCCTTTTTAAAAAGGTAGAGATCACTGAGTGAAATACCCAAATTATGTCAGGATCATCACAAGATCGCAGTAAAATGTGATAAAACAGCTGTTTTATCTGTCATTGAAAAATACACCAAAAGCTATGAATAACAATTATTAACACTAGCATCTTCAGAACAAATTTTGGCTAAGCATTTGAGCTGAACAATTTCTGCTGTGAACTTCAAGAGGTCAGTAAGTACAGCTTCTTTAGAACATCACAGGAAACTGAACATATTCACAAGCACATGGTACTCACAATATTATAGGGCAGAAACATTTTGTTCCTGATACAGCAACAGGATTTTCCACCCATAGCCAATAAGAATTCTCAATTTTCTTGGCTTTCTTGGTGGGATTCACAGTTCATGACAAGAGATTGTGACATTTTAATAATGTCTTTTGACGTCTTCTTATCTTTATGTGTTCTCCCCAAATCATTGTGGAAGGTGTCCTGGCCCATGGCAGACAGGTTGAAAACAGATTAGTTTTAAGGTCCCTTCCAACACAACCCATTACATGCTACTATGATACGATTCTACAAAAAAATGTGCTACATTTTGCCATTATACAAAGGAGGAACGTTCTGTAAATGTTCATAGAGCTGTGTTTTCTGTCTACCTCATATTCTTATTTAAAATCCTTCTATACCATGATGATAAAAGCAACCACAGCAAAATTACCATATAAGCAACTTCTAAATGGCTATTTTCCTGACCACACTCTTCACACTTGTCGTGGAAGGCCAATGTAGGCCTAATACATGTCGAGGCATGATCTTCTGCTCACCCCTTCCCTCTGCTGAAGGGGTAAAGCAGAGCGCAGGAAAGAAGACAAAAGGCTTGGAGACATCCAGTCTGAGGGTCCAAGACTTGCCCAAACTTGTTCTACTTTGCAGTGGTAAACAAGGTGCATACACTTGTTATGCATGGCCTGCGTTTTTGCAAATAAGAGTAAAGCAAGATGTCATGGAAGGCCAAAATAGGCTTAAGCATGTCCTGGCTTGTCGAGACATGTTCCCTGCTCCTCCTCTCTTCTGCTGATAGAGGAAGCAACTGCAGGAAAGGAAGACAAAGGCTTTGTGCCCTTGAGTCACCTTCTCTCCATCCAAGTTGTAAATAAGGTACTCTCATGTGTCCATACACTTGTTTGTGTTCTGTCCCAGAAGGGTAAAAGCAAGACCTAGATTACCTAATAAGGTGAAGTTTGGCAAACTGCCATTCTGATTGACTAATCTGTGGCCAATGAGCCATTAGTCTAGGGCTGAAGTGAACAAAATGGATGAGCAGGTAAATACAACATGCTCTGCTGTGCTCTCTGCTCTGTCTCACTGCTCTCTGTCATTACATACGTGCTCTCTGCTGTTGTATCCTACCATGAATTGAAAAAAAAAAAAAAAGATGAACACATAAATACAACATGCTCTGCCATGCTTTTGCCTTATTACCTTTGCAGCATTGTGACTGGTAAGTTCCAAGCCAGCTTTGCTGCATAATAACAAGCCCTGATGCTTTGGGCTTGTATACATGGAATTACTTTAGTTTACTGGAAATAAGCATTAAGTGCTTTCACACAATAGGTTCGCTTAGCCAGTGTGGCATTGTACCCATCTGCACATTTGCAAGACATTGTGCTAAGACTGCACATCTTCAAACCTCTATGTCAAGTATGGAGCCCAAGAGGAACCAGGATCAGGTCAGAGATTGTCTGCTTCTCTCCCAGCACCCTGTTAGAGCCCGGGAAGATCCAGAAGCCTCAACAGCTAACAAGATACCAACAGAACTCCCTTCGAAGGGTACTGTCTGAAGCTATAATTTAGCTCTGGGAACCCAGAGATACTATTTTTTGAGTAAATATTCAAAGCCTCTGTAAAAATTCTGTAACTAATTTTAAGTGCTTTCTGCCTTAAGCAAAAAGCAGCCTCTTGAGTCCCTCTAATGAGCACATGGTATATGGACTGCAAGATTGTCTTTCCAATTTCAATTAGTTGAATTAATGTTTGTTATATTATTGCTAGTTATTTCTTAAGTGTTCTAGATTGCCTCTGTTTTTCCTCTGTGTAATGTATTTTATGACCATGCAAAGGACCTGATTAAAAATAGGTTCTGCAGCAAGATTAAATATATTAATATAAACAATAATAAATTATTTTAATTTTTGAAAGAAAGAAAAATCCTGCTCTTGCAGTGAGCCTTTGTAGTATGTTTATGCTGTGGGGACAAAGGAGTCCAAGGATCTAGAACTCCACGTGGGAGACCACTTAGCTTCATGGGACATAATGTCTGCATACAGCACTATTTTTCCCCCCTTAGGCTTCTGGAGGAAGGAATCACACAGAATTAATACAGAATCAAACAGAATCACTATGGTTGAAAAAGGCCTTCAAAATCTTCAAGTCCAACCATTAATCTAACTCTATGAGGGCCAGTACTATATCATTTGCTATAACACTGTATCGGGACAGCTTTGAAATACATCCAGTGCTGGTGATTCAAACAATTCCCTAGGCAGCTTGTTCCAGTCTTTGGTAACCCTTTCAGTATAGAAGTTTTTCCTAATGTCTAACCTAAATTTGGTGTAAATTTTGCCATTTCCTCTTGTCCTATCAATTGTGACTTGTGAGACGATACCAACACCCACCCTGTTACAACCTCCTTGCAGGGGGTTGTAGAGAGTGACAAGGCTTCTTTTCTTCAGATTAAACAACCCCAGCTAACTCAATCTCTCCTCTATTCCCTAGATCCTTCACCATCTTTGTTTCCCTTCTCTGGACCTGCTCCAGCACCTCAATGTCTCTTACACTGTGGTGGCCAAAATTCAACACAATGCTCAAGGTGCAGCCTTACAGAGCCAAGTACAGTGGGACAATCACCTCTCTACTCCTGCTGGCCACACTACTCCTGATGACACCTGGGCCACCTGGGCTCATGTTCAGCTGGCTGTTGTTCAATGCCCACAGGTCCCTTTCTGCAGAGCAGCTTTCAAGCCACTCAGATCCAAGCCTGTAGTGTTGGGTTTATTGCCATGCAAGTGCAGGACTTGGCACTTGACCTTGTTGAAGTCTGTATGATCTGCCTCAGTCCATCAATCCAGCCTCTCCAAGTCCCTCTGAAGAGTATTTCTACACTCCGACAGATCAACATTCCCACTAAATTTGGTGGCATTTGCTACTTTACTGAGGGTGCTCTCAATCTCCTGGTCAAGATCATTGATAAAGGTATTAAACACCAGTGGCTCCAAAACTGACCCCCAGGGAATACCACTTGTGACTGGCCACTAAGTGTATTTAACTTCATTCATTACCACTGTCTGTGCCCAGCCATCCAGGCAGTATTTGATCCCACCCAGGCCCAGAGCAGTCAGTTTTTTGATGTGAATGCTGTGGGGGAACAGTATTGAAAGTCCAGGTAGACAACATCCACAGCCTTTCCCTCATCAACCTTGTGGACCACTTTGTCATACAAAAACATGGGATTTGTTAAGCAGGCCCTGCCCTTTGTGAACTGATGCTGACTGGGCCTGATTGCCTTACTGTCCTGTAAATTCTGTCAATCATGACAAAACTAATTTTGCATCAAGAAGGATTTCCAGAGGATTGGGGGTTTTTTGTTTGTTTGTTTTTTTAAAGTCATACTATATTTATTTCAACTTTAACCATACCTCTTCCCTGTTCTTGGCTCTGTTCCATATTCTTCATTGACTCATTTGTCTAGATGAATTTTTTTTTTTTTTTTATTAAATACTACCTAAAAATTCATTGTAAAGTTTTGCACCTTTGCCTTTCTGGTGATGTAGGTCTCCACTGGAAAGAAGCCAGTATATGTTTATGGGGTACTAAAAGGGTGCAGTGAGAGAAATAGAAAGAATTTTTGCATTCTTGGTGAGTCTGCATGCTTCTATTGATCCTGTGTCTTCCTAGGAAAAAATGATGAAAAATTGGCAGAGGTACAGCAAAGAACCACAAGGCCTGAGAAAACACCATGTAGTGTGAGACTTCAGAAAAGCAATGTGTTTTAGCTGTTTAGAAAGAAGACTGACAAGTAAATTGACTACAGTACATAAATACCTTCATGGGAAGAAAATACTATCTACAAAAAAGCTGATTAATCTTATGAAGGAGAATATCACTAGAATGAAATGCTAAGTACTGTAGTCAAATTTTAATTAAAATTGAAAATTCAATGTGAATTAGGCTTGTAATGTTAATGGTAGGGGTATCTACTCACTAGAAGAAATGCAAACCTAAAAGAGGCTTCCAACATGGTGTGGATGCTTTTGTGGAAGCTAAAATCCAGTCAATCCTTGAGACCTATCTTTTTCAGTAAGAGGAACATTTTATTCAAAGACATCATCCGGCATCAATATCAGACCTCATGGCCTGCTTTTCTCTTTGGCTTTGAAACCTCATGACATTCAGCAGCTCAGTTCTACCAATAAAATCATAGAATGGTCTATGCTGAAGGTCATCTAGTCCACACCACCTGCAATCAGCAGGGGCATCCTCAACTAGATAAGGTTGCCCAGAGCCCTGTTGAGCCTCACCTTGAATATCTCCAGGGATGGATCCCCAACCACCTCCCTGGGCAACGTGTTCCACCACCTTCATAGTAAAGAACCTGTTCCTAGCATCCAATCTAAATCTGCTCTTCTCTAGTTTGAAGCCATTGCCCCTCGTCCTATCACTGCAGGCCTTTGTAAACAGTCTCTCTCCATCCTTCTTATAGGCACCCTCCAGGTACTGGAAGGTTGCAATTAGGTCTTCCCAGAGCCTCTTCTTCTCCAGGCTGAACAAACCCAGCTCCCTTAGCCTGTCTGTAGCAGAGATGCTCCAACTCCCTGATCATTTTTGTGGCCCTCCTCTGGACCTGCTCCATCAAGTCCATGTCCTTCCTATATTGAGGACTCCAGACCTGGATGCAGTACTCCAGATGAGGTCTCACCAGAGCAGAGTAAATCTTGTCTGTGCATTCTTCTCCTGAATCCACAGTTAATTTGCAATGCTTGGCTGTTTAATACAGAAGAATCTTGTGAAGTTAAAATATGACAAACACTTATGAAATTTCAAACCTTCCAAATCTGTGGCAAAGTAGAAAGATTACTATGTTTTACTAGTTTGCAGTTTGTTACTTGTTAGCATTTTTGGGACCAAGATAGCTCACAAACTCAGGCTCTCAATGTATATCTAATAACTACACTTTTTGTTGGGTAGCTCAAGAAAGTTGGGAGATATTAGTTTAGATGTTTTCATGACATTTGGTGCATCTCTTACAGCAAAAAAATACAGACTGCAACCGTATTAACACAACAGGGTGTTGTGGAAGGCCAAAATTGGCCAAATTAGGCCTAAACAGGTCCTGCCTTGCCCAGACATGCTCTCTGGTCTCCCCCCTCCTGCTGATGAGGGAAGCACTGTGAGAAAGGAGGACAAAAGGCCCTGGTGCCTTCCAGGCTCCACCATGCCCCTTCCAAACTTGTAAACATGTGAGGGTACTGTGTTTATACACTTGTTTGTGTTCTGCCCTAAAAGGTAAAAGTAAGCCCTGACTTTGCCTACTATGGTTAAGCTTGGCAAAGTCCCATTGTAGTGGGTTTGCAGTGATCTGCCCCCCCACCTTTTTAAACCCCAGCTAAAACTCAGAAAAACATACTGGAAGTTAATAAATGAAGCTTTATATTTACAGCAATGCAAATATACAAGCAAATATTTACAAGATATAACAGATATTTACAGAAATATACAGTAAAAAAGGCAATACACACACCACACCCCTCCCAGAGACCAAAATCCCCAAGAGAGGATAACCAAACCCTCCTACCACCTTTCCCCCCTTTCCCAGCTTTATCTCACCACCTCTTGATGCTGCAGATAAGCTGAAGATCAGAGAGATTAATGATAGGAGAAGTTAGTAGTTTTAGTGATTTTACTCTGAATCTAGCCAGCAAGACCAAGAAACAAAGGAAAAAGCTGCCAGAGCCAGCACAGACCCAAGCCAGACTGGCCCCACAAGCAGACTGGCTTATCTGGATGTTTTGAGAACATTTCTTAAAACAATTTTTTTTTTCTCTGTCTCAGTGAAACTTGGTGAAGTGACACTGTGTTGTTTAACTCTCTCTCAGCCAATAGTCTAATTTCTCACTCAAATTCTCCAATTAGCTCAAACCAACACACCCATTTTGATTGGCTAGTCTGTGGCCAAAGACCTGTTAGTCTTGGGCTATATTTATAATGTGCTTCTGCCATTACTTTTTCCTTAATGTGCTCTCTGTTTCTGTCTGTATTCTGCCTCACTGCTCTTGCATCCTGCCATGATCTACAGCATTATGTCTGCTAAGCTATAAGCTAGATCTGCTGCATGACAAGACCTGATGCTTTGGGATTGTCTACCTGGAAACTGCTTCGAGTTTGCCAGGGGATAGGCCTTAATTGCCTTCACACGATAGGCTTGCTTAGCCAGCATGACATTGTGCTTATCTGCACATCTGCAAGGCAGCCTGACTATACCTCTGCAAGTCTTCTGCTGAGTCAGGAGACAAGAGGAACCAGCGTCAGGTCAGAGACAGACTGCTTCTGTCCCAGCACCCTGATAAGAGCCTGAGAAGTTTCGCAAGCCTCTCAGTGGCTAAGATGACACTGACAGAACTCCCTGCAAGTGTTTGGGTACTGTCTGGGAACAGTAGTTATCCCCCAAAAATCCAGAGATAACTTTTGTGAGTAAATACTCAAGACCCTCATTAGCAAAACTCTGCAAATTCTTTAACCAAATCCAAGCTTTCTGCCTAAGCAGAAAGGAGCTTCCAGAGTCCATCTACTGAGCAAGTGGCATAATTTATTGCAAGAACCTCTTTCTGTTCAATTGAGTTTAATGTTTGTTGTATTATTGCTAGTTACTTATAAGTGTTCTAGATTCTGCATTTATCCTTTATGTAATGCTTTTCATGCCCATTGCAAAGAACCTGTCTAGCTGTTGGCAGACATCTAGGCACAAATGCTGAGCCATTTAAGAGAATAGCCTTGGGATATTTTATTTGCTTATACAGACATAGCTATAGAATCTAAATATATATATACAAGACAATTTTTCTCCCCTAAGAACTGAATTAAAATATCTCTTTAACAAATCTATCCAGCCATACCTTAAAGGCCAATCTAGAGTATTGGATGTGATAAATAAATTGTTTCAAGACATGGTAACCACACTTGGAGGTAGAACTTGATGTAGTTTGAGTCTGAAGCTAACAAATTGTAGTCTTTGAATATTATATTATCCTCTATTGGCTAAATTAAGAGCTACCCAAATCTTCTATCATACCAGACTCTGAAATATTTCTAATATTTTATATTCTTCTTGAAATGTGAATATCACCTTTGAACATGACACTGTCACAACAGTTTACAATGAAAAGTGCATAGACACCTACTTGATAGTTCTCCTCTTATAAACATTGTATTGTCCCATTTAACCATAGCACTATACTGAGAATTCCTGTTAAGGCAGTGATCTTCAATGACATTATGTTCTTTCCAGAGTTGTGGTTTTCAAAACAAGCTTTTTTCTGTAAGAGCAAGGTGTATACTTTGTTACTGAGTTTACTACATTGCACCTAGCTATATTAAACCAAATTTATTTCTCTACTCTCTGGTGAATAAGCGATATTTTTTTTAATGTGACTTGCCTTTTTTTTTTATATTTCATCAGACATTTTTTTCTGCAAAACTTTAGCAACATTATCTGTGTGTTCAATAAAACATTGATGAACAATGAGTCAGGATACATTCCCTTTGAGAGATCTCTTTGCTTGTGGCCATTGGTATCTTCCTACAAATGGCTAAGTTTTGACATCTGCTTGTAAACTGGTCCTTAATACACCAAGTATATGTGATTAATTGCCTATATTGCACTTCTAGCCAAAGTGTCTCACATTCCCCCCCAAAAAAAATTGAACGATTTAAGCACATAATGTTGACAGGCATCTTTAAATGGCTTGCTTACAAAAGAAATACTGTGAATATTTAACATAGGTTTAGTCTTAAATTAATTGTATTAGTTTACCTTTCCTGTTTATTCAGGTTTTTTACTTCTGAAGGCAATTTTCTCATGGAATTAGAATAATTAGTATCCTGTATATGATAGTTGTAGATCTATAGTTACAGGTGAATTGAAAATGTGGTTGCAATTAATCTTGTTGTTTTTTTAATAGATAAGAAAATAACTAAATAGATTCTTCTGTAATTCAAATCAATTACTATTAGATGGAATATTAGTGAATGTTTTCCATGATTCAAATGAAAGATTTCAAGTTAGAAGATTTTTTTTTTAACCACTGATTAAAATTACACAGAAGAAAACATTGGCAAGTTACTTTGAATTTCTCTACTTTGAAGAACTTAAATATTACTTAGAATATAAGCAAATATTGATTAAAATTTCCCAGACATGCCATGTTTAACATAAAGTATTTCTATACCTTTTATCCATAGGTTTTCTACTTATCTTAAAACTAGTGAGAGAATTACAGCAACATCTATTATTTACAGCCAAATCCATACTCTATCTTTACTCTCACTAGTGCCATGTATTTCAGCTCCCATTATAACTTCAGACAATTCACTTGCCCTCAGTTTGATCCCTGATGATCTAAAGTGCTGTATGAGAGGAGATATCTATATATAGAGAGATACATATACAAACACATATAATAACAACACCCACGGATATGTATAGAGGCAATCACAAGAAAGAGTGCTCTGTAAATTAGGAGTGGTTAATTGAACTTACATATGCAAATGTGTTAAGAGTTATCAACTGCAAAATTGGTGAACAAATCATAGATCATGATGCTTTTAATGTTTGTGTTTAGAATTTGTCATCAGAAACCTTAACTGTGCTAGCACAAGTTTTGTAGTTGGAGCAATCATAAAAGAAATTAGAATGCAAATTTGGTCATTGATTTTGTCTTTTTCTTAATGTTTACATTCAATCTCAAAGGATGGAGAAAAGATGGTATTTTCTAGTGGCTGAAGTTCAGTAAGAATATAATAAAACATTATAGCAAACTTCTCACACTGAAATGTCTGCTAAAGTCTAACTTCTTTCATTATGTTCTAACAGAGCAAAAGCAATGTTATAACGAATTAAGCTAGGATTTGTTATATTCTAGTTTAACTGAAGACATCATTGTCTATTTGGTGCTGATTTAAGACTGCATACTTGAAGCATTTCATACCTAAATCAGCAATGAACAGAATGTGTTTCCCTACACTTCTATTCTGGGTGATTCATTTGTAAACAGTATGGAATGCAAATTAAGAGAACATGTTGTTACATATAGTGCTCTTTGATGGAATGATGTTTTTATTTGATAGTGTAGCATTCTTTTCAGTATAAGATTTTGGTGAATTTTCTCAAGTGGCCATGGAACCCGGAAGGTCTATCAGCTGGCAATAAGTTTTTAAAGCTGTAATTCAGCGGGTAGAACAAGTTTATCAGCTCTGGAGGCCAAATCAAAACATCTCATTTTTGGTTGTGTGGGGTTTTTTTTTTTCTTCCCCAGAATAGTAGTAGAATTTTGTTGCCTAATTCTTCTGTTTGTATCTTCTTTTGCCTTTGAACTAAACTCTGCAAAGCCAAACTAGGTCAGCTGCAAAATATATTTATCTGCTTCTATAGCATGCCATGTATGCTCTTTAGCTGCATGTCATATTACTAAGTGTTAGAAAATTCCTTACAGGAGAAGACAGTAAATTAATTTTCTACCCACATGTGTTTAGTTCAAATGAAAACATGAAATATTTCTATGGTTTCAATAACAAAGGGAAATTAATGTAATAAAACAATTGCAGAAGGCCAGATCTTAACAACAGTAAAAGTCAACTGTCTACATCACAAACAAGATTTGTCAAAGAAACATGTAGAGAGAAAAATGTGTGTCACTGAAGGTGATAGCAAAACCTCTGCTAATTTCAATATTCAGAATTTTTTATTGGATGTTTAGAAGAAATTAAACAAGCATGCATAATTTAAACTGAAACCACACAAGGAGAGTTTTCAAGGAAATAAATGGGATTGCTCTCAGAAACTGCAAAAGAAGATAAGATTTTTAAAATACTTTTCAGATGCTGTCAAGTGTAGGTTACTATGGCATCCCATTTATGCTTTTGTTATATAGTTTCTTTAAGTCTACCAAACATATCTCCAAAAGGTAAGTCTGAAGAGGACTTGTTCAGAATCTTGCAGATAAGATGACTAATATGTATGAAACCATTGGACTCAATATCCTCAGGCTTGAGCAAGCTGTCACCACTGACTGGTGACTCAGAAGTGCAAATGCTTCCTCAATCTAAAAAACATTAACGTGGGAGAAAGACAGATGTTACTAAAAGAATACAGGACTTACTCTATAAGGCTGAAAACTATTTTCCTGAGAATAACCAGCATTACAAAAAGAGGAAAAGAGAAAGAAAAGGCATAAATGCTTATTATTAAGTGTATTTCAGTGTTTCTTGCTCTTGTTGTATATTATTTATATACTTGCAAATATTTTCTCCATGCTGCTACAGAGCTAAGATCAAAACCAACCTGTTATCCATTAGCTGTATCTATTTATCTAGAGACTGAAGCAATTAGTCTTTTACAACTAGAAACTAGTTTAACTAAATGTTTCTTTGTACCTCACCTGCAATACTTAAAATTATCTATTTTGTTAACTATCATAATTGTTTCATCAGTTATATTTATTTTGTCCAGCATAAGCAAAGCATGCTTGGCCTTCAGAGGCCATTACTACAATTGCTAAATAATGTAGCATAAGGTAATTGTGCAATGCTATTTCAGATCAAAATACACTTTGACCAATATTTCTTTTCCTTGGATACACATTTTGAATTTTTACCACATTTACAAAGCTTATTTGTGTCCTTGTTCAAAGAAAACTGCTGATTCAGATCTACCATTTTATCTTCTTGCCACTGATTTTATGTCCCTCTTGTATTTATCACAATCAGTAGTGCATATTTAAAGATTAAATCTCTGTGGAATATGGTCTATTATACTGAACAACCTGCAAGCAAAGAAGCAAAGCATCATAGCAAAGTCATGACTTGGAATGTAGTAGGCCAATAATTTTGCTTATGAGCAGGACACAGAGGGTTGAAGAAGCAGCACAAGACTTACTTTCTTAAAATGAGCTAAGTATAAAAGTCCAAAAGGTGGATTTAAAGGCTATTGCTGAGGGTTAACTTGGTTACATGCAAAAAATATTTACACAGAAACTGTTGCAAAACTGCATGTACAAGAGTGTTTCTTGAGAAAAAGAAATATTTAATGGTCATCCTAATGACCACTCTTTATGAAATGCTGTGATTGAGAAATCTTCACTGTAACTTCAACTCAGATGTAATTTAGCAAATTGGAGTAGATAAAAACAGATACATTTCTTAAAATTCCAGAATATATTACAGCCTGAAGTGAACTTGGAGTTTCTCTGTAAGATTTTTTTTCTCCATTTTCATCAGCTGTTTCTCTATAAACAGCATAATTTCTTACAATGTCACTTGATCCCAGTTTTATAAAACTAATTTAACAGCTCACTTTACTCAATATTCTTGATAACACATTATCACATGCATTATACACAATACGCACAGTATGTATGTGCTGAGATTCTATCACTTAGACAAAATAACAGCTACTAAACACACGGAACTTTTTCCAGAGACCCTAATCCTAACCCTAACTCTAATCAAATGAAATAAGGGAAGTCTAAATTTTAGTTGCAAATTGACAGTAATGAATGTATCCTATTGTTTTGTTGGTTTTATTTTCCTTCAAGAGACAGAATACTTCTGAGTGTGCAAGACTCTGCCTCCAGAATATTTCAAAGGTGAAGTATAATTTACACAAGCAAAGTACTGAGATTAAAAACCTAATGCTTAGCAAAGATTAAGTGAAAAAGTAATACCTAGTGAATTAATAAAGAAATATTATTGAACAATAAACAGAGCAGGTGAGTAAAAAATCCCCTGCTTGTAAATAGATACTCCCTCCAGCTCATGCTGAGGCTACTCATGACTCATCTTCTGCCCTCTGCAGCTCTACCTTACTCTGAAGATGGATCCTTCCCAGTGAGAGAGCTTCAAACTACCTTTCGCAAGCCCTTTGTCTTACGTGTCAAAGCTCTTCTTGAACGAAACAGAGAATCAAGATTGGTTTGATCTGCAGTTTGATTTTTTTTCTTTGTGTGTGTGCATTATGAAACAATTTCTTAACAGTTGGTAAGTTTAGAAAAAAAGGATAGAGATAAGATTGTTTTACTTTCATTGGTAATACGTGCACATAAGTCTCAGACACACACTAGCCTTGTCTGAGAGTGACTTGAAAGACGCAATTTACACAACATGTGCAGACTGAAACAATGTGTCATTTGATTCTACAGATCACTTACACAGATTTTAGCATACAATTATTAGTATGTATATCTAGAAGCTCAGAGCTCTTGTATTTCCCAAATGCTCTGTATACAGCCCTTGCAAAGTGGTGATGTTTTTCTGAGCATTTTCTTGTATTTTCTTGGTATTCATTTAAAAACGTTTAACAAGCCATCTTTTTTTTAAAGAATAAATTTTCACTTCAGTGCTGTTAATATTTAGTATTTATAAAAATCTTTTCACTACTGTACAGAAGCAAAGCTTTGTAGCAACATTTTATTTGTATAAAGCTGCTAATAACAGCTGTGAAGAAGCTCCATGTCCCAAAAATAAAAGAAAGCTCAAGGAGGGGATGAAATTGAACCAACTATCAATGGCTCTCTGTTTTTGCACACCACTCTATTTAGGTGCTTACTGCTATAAGCCAACTGTGCTAACTTGAAAGAAAAGGAATATTCCACATCGACATGCATTGTAAATGTATCCCCAGTGAGCACAGATGGCATAAAATGCTTAGCGTTGTTTTCAGACGACATGTCATGCTGTGGGAAGATATGGCTGGAAGAAATGCATTTTATTTTGCCTTCTGACATTTTTCCATATGATTTAAGCATTCAGAGAACGGTATAAAAGAGAGCTTCAGCATGAGTGGGATCTATTATATACTTATAAGTGAATTTGATACTTTGTCAAATACATTTTGGAAAACAAATTTGTGTGACATGTAAACAATACAACATTTTGTTGCACTTGGTTTAGCTTATGCATTTCGCCCAAAGGAACAGGTGATTATGAGATTACTTTCCCCTTCATCTACGTATTCTGAATAGTTCACTTAATAAGAGATTATTCAGATATCAGCACATAAATTCACAAAATAATTCTTTCATTGCCAGAGGAATAAAAGATTGATTCTACCCTATTTTCACTATGTCTTTTGACGATAAAAGGAGCTAACAATAGTTACATGCAGCAGTGGAAAGAAAGAAGGAGAGATTCTGTGTCAGCTCTGTGCAGATGCAGAGGAATCAAATACAATAATCTTTTACATGCATTAGTCAAAAAATAGCACTGCACAGACACTTTTTTTTTCTTTATCTATTGTAGAACAAAGAGCCTGAGTTCATGCATCACTGAATGTGAGGCAGCAGCTTCCCATCGGGGACTGGCTCTTGGGGAGCCTGCAGGCAAAACAATGCAAACTGTAATTAGAATATTTTTGTCTTCCATTCTGGGAATAAACAATCTTTTTGTTGTCCATGTTTATACAAATAACAAAATGCTCAGCTGTGTTGTAGTAACTATAGAGGATACAGTAGCAGCGTTGCTATAAATAATATATGCCTGTGTAATTTAAGTTTTTTAATAAATGTAGAAAATATTTTATGTTCTTTTTGAGTTACTCAAGCATGCATTTTCTGCATAGTATATGACTCAAATTCTGTAATATATTTTCTGCTTATATATTCTCAGTCAAAGGATGAAGTATGATCACTTAAAATATTTTAAATTTTTTTTCAAAGATTTTGAACATGACATCAGTTTATATACTATGGGACTAATATAAAAAAAAAAAACAAACCAACAACTCTGCTTGTCTGATTTCAAGTAATAGCTTCAGAATTTACAGCTACACTCAAATTTATTCAGGCCCAATAGAAAAATAGCAGTTTTTTTTTTTTTTATTTTCTGCAATAAAGTCTGCTTTATACTTATGAAAGTCTTCATTTTTTAAGCTAAACTTCTTCAGTTTTTTTTCTTCCTTACAAGCCCTATCTACCTATAAATACATTATTTACTTTAAGAAATGAAACATATGGGAAAATTTAATATCTAATATCATTGCATAGCCTGTTTACAAATGGATGCTATATCTCAGAAGTGAAAACCAAAACTATCAATATCTTATTACTATTCTTGATTATGGTCTAACATACTGTAAAAAGCAGACCTTCACTATCTGGAGACAGTTTAGGAGATCTAATACATTTTTTTTTAGTTTTATGCTAACCTTTAGATCACTGTGTTTGGAGTGCAAGCTACCATAATACTCACATGCATCAGTATAATGACTGACACCATCTAATGTTAAATGACTAATAAAAAAATAATGACGATCATACAATATGGTGTAACATGTATACATGTATACAACATATCAGACTGATATAAAAGAAATACAAGGTTACTACTTAGACTTTTTGTGGGTACCCTTTCCACTGAGTAAGCAAAGGAAGCCAACAGTGTGCTTTTAATATCTATACCACATATGAAAAAGTAAAAGAAATGTTCATATACAGGCAAAGATTTAAATTATTTTGGTTACCTGCAGCATAGATTCTTACGAGAAGTCATTCAAGTGTGCAGTTGACATTCCAATAAAATTATCCTTGCTTCAGAATGCACCTCTCAAAATAGTTCAAGACATTGAAAGAGCATCGGATTGAATCTTGCTAGAACATGAGTCATCCATTAATAGATTTCTACCTCTTGTTACCATATGCCCTTTACCACAGTACCATTATTAGAACTTCCCAACAAATCTGGCTTTGCTAGAATTCTGAACATATTTAAATCTATTAATCCCTAGTTCAGCTCTTTAAAGTGACAAATAGCCTTAGAACACACACACACAATGGATCTTCTCAATTCTAGTAGTTGCTGTCTTTTTTGTCTTATGAACAAAATAGAACTTGTAGATGTCATGAAATTAAATTTGGATTACAGAATTTCACAGAGATTTTACTTTCTGGCAAAAGTTGATAGATTTGGAGGATCAAAAATTAGGTGTCAAAGCCTAATTTTCAGTAACTAATGGTGGAATTTGGTTCAGAGATTGAAAGCAACTCTTGGAGAAATGAGGCCCACGGTTTATTTTCTGAGGTCCCGATGATTTCACTTTAGATATTTGCTGAAATTTAAATCTCTGACTGCAGTTGAAGAGGCAAGACTATGTAGAAAATAGAAACTAAAAATAACAATTAATGCTTACAATTTAAAAAAATTAAAAATTAATTAGTATTACCGATGTTATTCTAGTTACAAAAATAGTTAAATTTAATAGCTAAAAAACCCACCCAACACCATCTGTTCCAAAGTAAAGTAATTTTTAACTCTAGCATACTCTGTATTCTAAGAACTACATCGTATACCTAAAGCTCTGAAAATCTTTAGGCATTCAAAGCTGGACAGTAAAATGTAGCAACTGGATAGACATCTTCATTGTCCAATACAATTGGAAAGGCTTTGGCTACAGTATCAAATCAAGACTTATTTCTTATTCGAGTTCAGGGGATCTTCAATTTTCATTTGAATTACATACAGCTCCAGTCTCTGATGTTTTGTCCAAGTACAGAGCAAATTGCATGCAGTTTAACTACTTTGTCTTGGAAGTGCAGAGTCAATCATTTCAATATTGAACCTGTGGTTCTCTGCAGTCTGGCAAAAAAATTCTTCTTTTCAAATGATTATTGATTTGGAGAATAGTTTATATTACACAGATAAAATTAATTATATCCTCTAATAGCACATGCTATTCAGTTAGGAAGAGCTGAACCACTAATACTATGCATAGGCCTGTGATTCTGTTGTGGTGACTAACTTGACCATTGTAGTTAATTAGAAGATAATACAAATTGGTCATTTATGAGCTGATCCAATTCTCATTAAAGTTTAAGTCAATAGGAATACTTCTTTATTGAGAATTGGATCAGACTGTTCTTCAGCTGCTGAGTTTGAGCTTGGAAGGATATGATGGTCTAACTTGAAGAAGATGTTAAAGTTGTAAGCGATGGGTGACGAAGATATGAGAACATTGGAAGAAGAAATCTAGCAGTGGTAAGTGCTAAACAGCTATGCATAAAAGGTAGTAATTTTCTCTGATAATTGATGTCTGAAGTAGCCCTATTCTTTCTCTCTCTATTGTCTCCCAACTACACCTCTAAAGGAAGTCCACAAAGGTCACTAATGCGTTTACAAACAGCCACCTTCGGAAAGAATTCTCTGGTCTGCAGTGCCACCCAGAGCAAGAACCAAGCACAGGAATGGAAAAGGGGCAATAAATTATGGGTAACAGAGAGGTGTGTTTGAAAGAATACATTGCACTCTTACTGACAGATGAAGGCTCTCAGGTACTTGTGCAGTTAATTTTCTGGCTTGTGGAATCCAGTAAGATTCAGTAAAGGTTAAAAGAACTTCAGAAGTTAGAGAAGAAGAAACAGTCCAGCTGTCTCAAAGAAAAATTGAGTCAATTTCCATTGATAATCCAGAATTATAAATATTTTTTTAAAAGCCTTTTGCAATAAAAATGTGGTGACTCCATAATTTGAAGCTTTTCCCAGTCATTTTTTCCAGTTTACAAATGGAAGTCCAGTTATTTATATATGAGCTACATAAAATAATTAGGCTTTCTTTCTGCAAGGAGATATATATATATATACATTTGATTACATAATCCATAAACGGTCACAATGCACCTTGCTAAGGTACAATAATAATCCCTGCAAACTCTGTTGTTTTGAAACTAATCATTGATATATTTACAGTAATAACAGCTGCAAGGAAATTCTACCATGTTGAAGAGGGGTAGATAATATCATATCTATGCACTACATGAAATAAAAGGTTTACAACTTCACAATGAGTTAGCGTATTACATGCATCCATAAGCCAGTAAAAAAAATTACGCTACTTATGTTTAGTAATTGCTGGACTGAGTTGTATTTTTAAAAATTTGAGAAAAAAAGAGTTCTGAAGTACCGATAATATAGAATCTGCTTATATTCCTTTCTGTTTCTATAAATGGAGTTACTCTTGTACAGCATTGATCAGAAAGAGATCCTTTGCATCTTACACAACGGCAAAAATTCATTCGCCTGTTTCTCTGGACTTTAAGTCTGATGGACTTCTCTACCTGATTTGTACAAACTAGGGGCTCTAATTCCTACTACAGTCATCCAGATGTGTGCTGCTATTTCACTTCTGACAATTTTTCCATCTGCTTTTCTGACTACTTTTGCTTTGGAGAAGTTTTGGGTATGAAGAGTAATATATTTTTTTTTAAAATAGTTTTAATCAGTCTTAATTTGTGGGATGAAATCTCCACCACCACTACGACCAAAATCAGCATCTGGTTATAACAATGGTTAAAGCATCCCACCAGTTTGTATCCTGCATGCAATTCAGTGTTCTTCCTCTAGCATAATTCAATGTTCACGACAAAAAAAAAAAACCAACCAACTCTTACTTCTTTTAACATGTATTTCTCATTATACATTTAAGTTCTGAAAATATACTATAATCCTAAAAGAATGACCTGAGATTTTTATTTTATAGTTGGGCAATGTTCAAATTATAAATACTACTTCTTCATAATGAACTGAAGTAATTGGCTCTTCAAACATGAACGCTGGTCAAATTTCAGTCCTAAAGAAATTGAGATAGTTTACTTGAAAATTGAAAATTGCTTTTTTTATAAGCATGATAAATACCTTAATAAAGACATCAAACTCAAAACTTGGTATTGAGTCTGTGGATATGTGATATTTCTACCTTACACTAGAAGAATTTCATTACAGTAGCAAACAGAAGAGAAAGAAAACAACTGTAGTGGAAAAGCTATAATGAACAAAATGGAAGTTTCAGGATAACAATGATTTACAAAATCGTTGGTCAAGGTACATTTGGGCTCATTTAGAAATTTCAACTTGTAATTGAGCTAATTTTTAAATGCATTTTCCTGAAACCTGATACATTAAGTTAAATCGTTTGGTCAAAGCACCAGGAATCTGTTTTGTCACTGAGTGTATAATCCTGAGCAATTCATGCATTAACAGTACACTCCATTTTGATTAGGCTGAGCCTGGTGGATAGGCTGCCATTCAACTCTCAGTTGTCCAACTCTCACAGAAAGCCATTTCCCTCCTCAAGTCTACCAGTATGATTACACAGGCAATCACTTAGTAACCAGGTTTTATTAGAATTAACCAAGTTAACTTAAAGATTTTTTTTATACTCTGAGCTATTTGACAGACTTGGAGCAAGGAGCAATGACAGATGCTATAAACAGATAGGGGGAAGGTCTCTCCTTTGTCTTCTGTAGCATTATAGAATCACAGAATCATAAAATCATACAATCATAGAGTGGTTTGGGTTGGAAGGGACCTTTAAAGATCATCTAGTTCAAATACCCTGGAATGATCAGACACAACTTGGATCATGTTGCTTAGAGCCCTTTCCAACCTGACCTGGAATATTTCCAGGGATGGGGCAGGTACCACCTGAGCAACCTGTTCCAGGTTTTCACCACCCTCTTTATCTAGTCTGAATACATCCTCTTTCAGCTTAAAACCATTACCCCTTGTCCTGTCACAGGGCCTTGCTGAAATGTTTATTGCCATCTTTCCTAAAGTCCACTTTAAGCATTGAAAGGCTGCAATAAGTTCTTTCCAGGCCCTTCACTTCACTGCTCCAGGATTAAGGACTCCAGCTCTCAGCCCATTCTCATAGATGTTCCATACCTCTGATCACTTTTTTAGCCTTCCTCTGGACCTCCTCCAATATATCCATGCCTTTCTTGTGCTGAGGACTCCATAGCTGGACTCATCCAGGTGGGGTCTCACCAGAGCAGAGTGGGAGAACTACCTCCCTTGGCCTACTAGCCATGCTTCTTTTGATGCAGCCCAGGATATGGTTGCAAACAAATATTGGTGGTTCATGCCCAGCATTTAACTAACCAATACCCATCCAAGTCTTTTTCTGCCAGTGCTGCTTTCAATTCCTTCATTCTCGAGCCTGTATTGATAATCTTATCAAATTTGGCTGCAGCAATAAGCCTCTACTGTACTTTCCCTATTCAGAAATTTCAGTGACTTTTAGACACCTACAGAGAAGAAAACATCTTTGCAATCTCAAAGTTAATAAAATCTAGAAACTTAAGCACCACCCAGCTTCTCTCCAAATAGGTATTTTGTATATGAAACAACATGGCTAAATACAATATTTATTAAAGCAATCTTTAGAATATTTTTTCTTCAAAATACCATGAATTTGCTGAAGTAGATTCCGAACAACACTTACATGCAGGTTTCTTTTCACTGAAATGCATATAAGATAGTCTTAAATAGAGACTTAAATGGATGGTTTTAAAACAATAGTCTTAAGTGAAGTCTACCAGTTTAATAATAGCCTCTTTCTTACATGGGAGATATAAAGAAGATTTCAACCTCAAATTTGGTTAAAACCAAAAATGTTATAAATGGATCACCAATGCCAATCTGCATAATTAGCAACTTCTGTGAAGTGTACTTCCATGAAGTACATGGCTATAGAAATCCTGCTGGCTGTCTCATTTAAATCTATCCTGTGCATTTTAATCAGAGAGAAGCAGGGTCCAATTCCCAATTTGGAAAAGAAACACATTAAAGAAAATTAGTTTAGGCATCACTACAGTGTACATACATGAGTCTACATTTTTTTATGGATACTTTCTAAAAAGCATTTAAATACAAAACATAATTCCTCTGTGTGGCTAATTTGACCACACATATTGCAAACTGTTTTCATTTTCCTTTATTGTCCTCTAATGAGCTCATCAAGAGTATATAATTAGTGCAGTAAACTGCATAACACATGCTGTGCCCTAAAGCAGCCAAGCAGAGTTCTTGACTATCCCCTGTTCCCACTGGAACTTCGTACTGTTAATGGACCATGATCAGTAGAAAGTATATTGAGGAATATGCCCTTTTTTTAATAGCTTGTGATCTCTGGCTTGAAGCAATGGTTCTGGGGCTATCACCATCTGTACTGACACACACATGGAAGTTGTTCTGTGTCTTTTTAATGAAGCTACCAAGGTCAGTTAATAATGACTTTGGCTGCCTGAAAGATACTGTAAGACAGAGTGATTAGATTCTGTGGCAGTTTCTCTTCGTGTATAAACTTTTCATATTCTTTGCAGTAGGCAATCTCATGAGTTCTCTGCTAAAATTCAAAATGAGTGGTAGACATGAAAGACATTACATAACAAAAACCTAGAAGACTGTAAGAGATGCATGAACATATAAATGTTATGTAACGTGTGCGTTTCAGTCTTGGTGTGCTACAGAGGACATTGCACGTGAAAGGTATAATTCTTCTTTTCAAATATGCAATGTATCATAAAACCCAACACTTTCAAGAAACAGTCACCTTGATGGCATACAGATCTTTTTGTTTTTAAGATGCACAGCACATACCACACTGCTGTCAACAACCCATAAGATAGTCACATATAATAGCTATGTTATCATATAGAAATTTATTCTAATTGTTTAGTTTTGCTTACTGTGACAAGGAATTAGAGATGTTGGGTTTGTCCAAGTGATATTGACCCTATCAGAACCCCAAACTTGTAGGAAACTGTTGACAGCACAGAAATAACACTGTAGTAACACCTTTCCTATGCCTCAGCTTGTATCCCGATTCTTTTCAAAGGAAATATGGCACAGACTCCAAACGTGTAAGTTTTACAATAATTTTGATATCTAAAAGTAATATTTTTTTTTCCAAAATGGCAGGGGAGGATCTGTGCACATGAATTAGCAGATGTATGTGAGTGTATGCATGTGTCTAAGTACACACACAAATGCATGCACACTAATGCTGTTCACAGAAATCGTTTTAGATCTTTCCCTGCTGTCAGTCAACAACTAAATACTGTGACCATGAGTAACTGACAGAAATACGAGGCAGGGAGCAATAAAAGTGATTAAACTATGCATTAAAAACAAACAAACAAACAAACACACCCAAGAGGAAAATGTAACCTCAGTTACTGCAGAATCTGACATCACTATTCCTCTCCAATCACTTCTTATTTATTAGACTCTGCATAGCAAAATAGCACATTTAGGAGCTCCTCTGGTAATTACTTTATCAGGGCTCTAATCTTCATCTGCAATTAATCATGTAAAATCATATTGCCAGTTTAATTTTAATCCCTGCTGTTCATCATCTACGAAATACAGACATGTAATGTAGTGGAAACTGTTTGCCATTAGAATAAATGCTTAAAATGTCAAATAAATGTTTTTAAAAAAAAGTGAAAATAAATTCTTTACTTAAGGTTAAAGCATCATTAGAATCCATGTTTGAGCAGAGCTGCAGCAGATTTTTACATTTCACACACCACGTTTAAAAGTGTTGGAGAAAGGAAAATTACCAATAGCTAAAGAATACAGAAATGTAAATAATCTTTGCAGGATATACTTACATGTGTTTAGATTTTTCTGTAAATAGATAAATTAACGAAAGCACACAAATTACAAAGACTCTTAAACATACATTTCTCCACAGCAGAAATAACAATGTACTATGTTTATTCTTATTTGCTACATAAACGTTGGCAAATATATAAAGCAAAATCAAGAAGTATAAACAGAAACTAAGTTTATTACACTACAGCAGGGAATTGTTTGTCACATTCTTTCCCGGATGACATTGCAAGTAGCACTAGATTTTAAACAACGACTCAAACAGTAATGAATTTAAAAGGAAAAAAAAAAAAATTCCCTAAACCTAATGTATTATTCTGCTCTGAAACAAAGCTGCTATTTAAACTGAACCAAAGAGGTCCTTCAGCTAATTTTTTTCCTCAAATTCCATTATATTTACAAAACAATAAAGCTTATAGAAACCACAAGAAAAACAAAACAAGAAAGCTTATAGAGTAATCAGGTTTTGAGATTTAATGAAGGTTTATAAAACAATCAAATTTTTAAAATGTGTTCTCATATCTAACACCAAACAACTGGATTTTATGTTTTCTTCTTAGAAAGAAAAAGGAAAAATCTGCAATTAACTACAACTGCAGGATATAGCTGCAAGTCCTCAGGAGGAGAGCACAAATATTGATGAAAACAAATTGGCAGTGTAGAAAACCTCTAATTTAAACTACATTTATGCATTTCCGGGTCATATATAGAATTCTAGCATAAAAAAACTGTTCTCCGAGTTGTGCTTCTAGATGCAAGTTAGATCCACTCTAGATCTACCAAAGAATAAATGACTTTTCATTTTTCATTGAAATAATTCTATTTCTTGAGAGCAGAGTAACATTAGAAAAAAAAAAATCTTAAAGAAATTTGAAAAGGGATGGACGTGAATGGGAATGTTGCTTTGAAATAGAAGACTTCAATACTGAAAATAGTTTTTCATTTCCTGCACTGCAACTTCAATGTCATTATTTGTTTGATATGAAAGTTCCATCAAAAACATTTTCCCTCCAACTTAGATTATTTTCTGAATTAAAATAAACTCCATACTGAGCAAGGTCTTGAAATAAAATTAAGACCTCACTGAAGACTAAATTATATTTAATAATAGCTACAGATCAATATGGATCATCATAGGTTTTCTTTTCAAAGCCTGAACTTCTGTACCTAATCAATGCAAATGCATAAACATAATAAATCAATTAAGAGTCTGCATGTATACCAGCCATTTAACAAAAAATTACATTTGCCAGAGTATGCCAGCAGTTTAAAGATAGGATGATATTTGAATAACATTACCTATTTAACAACTCAGATTGATAGGGAGTTTTGATTTCTTTCACAAGCCTGTTGAACTGTGGGATTTACAAATCAACAGCAAAATAAATGGTCTGCTACCCCTGGAGAACCCCTGTGAGTGCCAGCATTCTCCACCTATATAAAAGTGGCAGAAATAATAGATTAAATTTCTGTGCCAATTTTTACCCACATTTCCACTCTATCCAGCAATACCCTAGATTTTGGTGGAAGATGGATGCTGAGTTGTTCCATTTGCAGGAAAGGCACAATGCAAAGGTGTGCTATGTAGGACACTAAATTCACAGAAAAAGGACTGAATTATTAAAAAAGTAGTACATTAATGCTCATAAAGCATATAGGCATCTCCAATCCATTTCTTAATCAAATAATAATTAAAAAAAAAAACAAAAAACAAACACACACACAAAAAAAAACCCAAAACTGTCCTGGATGTAGCTGGAATAACATTTTAGTTACTGAAGAAATAATTGCAGGACTGTGTCTATCTTCTTGAAGCCAGTTGGAAAAAGCATACTACATAGCACTTGGCACTATCTTTTATGCCCCAGGTGACACTTATCTGATCCTCACAAAAATATCATTACAGTTTCAGTGCTTTCTTCATTTAAGGTGACTGAAATAATGAGTTGGCACTAATGTAGGCCTGCAGAGCATATTTACATACCAGGCAGGCTAGAAGTGGAACAAGGATGGGCTTGAGGGTGGTGGAAAACACATTGCAATGGTATTGAAAAGAAGGAGGCACTTCAGTTGCCAAAGTTTTGTCCACACTGCCTTCTGGAAGAACATAATCTGTGTGCTTTATAAACAAAAATGTGCCTCGATTGTGCCACTTGTACAGGCCAAATCCATGCCAGGTGTGATGCTAACACTTCAGTGACACAGATTACCAGAGATACAGTGGCTGAGATCAGGATTTCCCTTTTTATTTAGCAGTATGTTTCCATTTTATTTAGCAGTAGGAGTATAGCCTTATTGTCTCCCTTGCAGCCTGCATTTAAATACTTGGGTGAAAAAAATAAACTGGTCAATACTTGTTTTTAGGCTGGAACCTAAGAAACAAAAACCAAGCAGGCTCTGTTGCATAATATCATACAGTGTATGAATAACACAGTGAATTTCTGCATCATATGGTAAGACGATGCATTTAGAAACTTTTGAAGTTTTAAATTTCTTCTTCTACAAGCAAACGTGACTGAAAAACACAGCTTTATGAATGCAATGCAAAAAAAAATTAAATGTGTAAATAGAAGAGGAAAGAGGTTTATCAAATGTCAACAATCAACACTTCAAATTTGATAATCAGAACCACAAGAAATACCATTTCAGACTCTCTGAATTATTGTGTAAATTCACTTTTCTTTATCAAATTATGTATATCAAATAACCTTTTCTTGATGTCTAAAATTGTCGTGTCCTAAATACAGATGTTAATGTAGTGATCTTTGGGAACCACAATGTCCCTATTATTGCTGTCAGAAGCACATGAGGTAATTGTAGTGTTAGCACCCTAAATCTTTCTTTGTTCTAGTTCACTCATTTGAATTCATCAGGCATTTAAGTAATATAAACTTATTTTGGTGGCATTTGCTGAAGGAAATTTATTTCTTACACATAGACACTGGAAAAAAAAACCATTGAAATAACAAACATGAAAGAATTTTTTTTATTCTAAAAAATTTTTTTTACTCAAAAAATAAAACCCGGAGTCTAATCTTCTGCAGCCCTGACGTAAAGCAAAACAGACTTAGGAAATGAATGAAGCGTTGGGGGAAATGTTAGAAGAAAGAGTTGACAAACACACAAAGGTGACATTTGCTGAAGGAGAAAATTCTTTGAACAAAAACTTCCATTTTATGGATCCAGTTTTATTCCTCAGTTATCTGTTAGAGTTTGTGTTCTGTCTATTCTACTCTGTTAATTATAGAAATATTCTCAATATTTGTGTGTAATTAGAATTTCTGCTCACTTCAAATATACCAAGGAATAAATTGATCATCATTGTTTGTACTACCCTATACCTTTATATACTCACAATAGAAATACATAGAATAGTATGGTACACAAAACTACACTTATGTTTAATTTCAAATCATAATATGTAGCTCAGTTCAATGTCACATCATTGGTATATAGTTGTATTACTGCAGAGTAAGAATCCTAGTCAGGCAAATTCATCATTGATAACACCATACAAATACATCAGGAATTTATCTGTTTCTGCCCGAGAGAACTTGAACATTAACTTCAAATACCAAGAAACAGCATGCCAATACACAAGGATTGATGACAGTGAAAAAAAAAGAAAATTATACGGTTACTATTGGCACTATAAAAAATTACTCCAGAGTATCAATATCTTGACTAAGGTCCAGCATTATGGAAGTAGCAAAGGAACTTTTTCAGTGGCACATGAAACACTCTACCTTTCACAGTCTTTGTTATATATATTGACCAAAGGAAATTCCTAGTTAATTCAGCTGTAAATTCATTTCTGATCCCCGGAATGGAGAATCAGAGACAGACAATAGCAATGTGTAACCCTACCATTGGCATGACTTCTCCAGGCAAAGAAACTGGCACGTGCCATCTACATGAGTTTGAGAAGACATAAATCAAAAGTCTAACCATAAGTATTGTGAAAGATCAATCTAAGGGAAAAACAAGAACTTGCAAAAATAAAGAAACTCTGAGTAGTAACATGCAAATATAAAAATAGGATGTTTTAAGTATAACCTTCAATCAAGTTAATTCAGTATTTACTATAAAATAGTTGTTATAAAGTTACTATAAATAGTTATGAATTATGTGTGTTGTGGTCTGAAGGATCCTTCAGACAGAATCAATTTATTTATGATTATGCCTGCTTGGCTAAGTTGAAAGACTGATCTAGTCTAGATAACAAGTCAAGAATGAAGCAAGTAAAATGCAGAATGAGAACAGTGCACTACATATTGTATGTCTTGCTTATAGAACTATTTTTACAAGCCACTGCTGTTTATATTTATTTGAAACACTGCCTTCAGAACCTGAAGTCAGTGTCTACTTATACTATTTTTTTTTTTTTTAAATCATAGTTCTCTATTTATTTTTCTTTACCATGAGTTTTAATGGGTGTGGGGCAATGATAAGATTCTTAGTTGCAAAAGTTGGGTTTCTTTACTACATCCTACTAATAATGTGTACCTACTGATACTTAACATGCTTTCAAATTCCTTTTGTTTGTTTTACAAATTCACAGTGAGACTACTAAATCTTTCATTTTGTAAGTGTACTTTCAAATGATGCTCTGGCCCTAAGTGACATGGTGGGTTTTTTGAGTTAGCAGTTATTCAGTATCTTGTAAATAGAGTCAAAGTCTGTTTTGTCTGATATTAAAATACTATTATCCTACAATGTCTGGCTATGGCAGCTGCCAAACAACATACACTTTCTTATCTCATTTCTGCCCTCAGTATGCTTTACTTTATCATGTCTGACCCCCAGAATAATTTTATTCAGGCTTCTTTTCTATAGCCTTTAAGAAACTTTTTATATATTAAGCTACATGTTTCACCAAAATAAATTAATTTTTTTTAGGTATAAATATGAACTCTGAGAATTGTTATGACTTGGCAATTGCCTTGGTAAATATTAAAAGCATTTTCACGTTCAGTTCTGTGTAGAACTAAGACATCACAAAAATTTGACACAGTGTGTGAGAAGAAATTAAATCAAAGGTTTGATATGATTAAGGATGTTCATAATTTTCAGATTTAGTAGTTGTTAAGCTAACTTCAAGGTCAGGTGGGATTAACAGTTCTTGTGCAGTGGACTAAATGAGAAGACAATGGCAAAAAGAATTTCTGCATACTTCAGGGTAAAACAACAACCATTTACTGTTTTAGCACTTGATTGCATTCTTATTACTCTATGTTAGGAACCATATATAGAGTAGATTTTATTGTTTGTAGCAGTCAACAACCATTCCAGTTGTTGCACTGCGTAATACAAGGGGAAGAGTTGTACATCACACAACCATAAAGTTAACAATTACATATCATTAAAGAGTCATCTAATTCTTGAAACAAATTTGACAAATTTTCCACAAAGTTAATAGCTTCAAAGATGAAGTGGGGGAAAAAAATCCAGAATAACAAGATTTCCATTCTTGCTCAGTTAGCCATGATCTTTGATCATTTGTTAAAGTAACAATCTGGATAATCCATTTAGGAAACAAGAGAATGAAAAACAATAAAAGTTTCCTCAGTTAATAGTATTTATTATTTCTTGTAACAAGCCCTATACTTTTGTCATGCGGCATTGAAATTTCAAACTAAATTTAGGGAATATGACTTAAGGTCAAACATAACTATCCTGCAATGTGAGAACCACTGATCTTCTATAACTACCTTGAGTGATGAATATTTGAATTAAAAAACTATAATGTATAGATTTTATTCACACAAGCAAGCAGATATATAAAATAGGGAAAATGAAAGTTAAATCGTTCAGAGATTTCTTTTAAAAAAAAATCTCTTTCGAACACCTTCAGAAGACTGAGAAATATCAATCCACTCATAAATCCTCAGATATAATTTGTAATGAAAAATACCACTTTAAAATAGAATTACTTGAAAAGTATTTTTGCTATGGATATTTTGATGCCAAAATTTTCAACATTTACTTTTCAGTAGAAAATTCAACAGAAAATATTTTTTTTTCCAGTTTCATTTCTTGGGTGGGAAGTGTTGATTGGGAAATTCAGTCACTGTGGCTCCCTCAAGCTACAGCTTCACACAGTTATAATTTTCCTTGCACCTTTCATAAGGCACCCAATTACTGAGCAGTGGTCAGTGCAGATCTTGCATGAGGACTCTAATGGGAAATTTAATATAGTTGAAAACTTAGATTAAAGAGAATGAGAGCATGAGGCATCAAAATTAAACTTGAAAAACTGCAGCAGGAACTGCAGATTATATATTTTCTGGTACCAACTGATGATTTGTTTTGTTTTCATCTCACGGAAGAGTTCGAAATTATCTGTTTTTCAAATAGAGACTCTAAAAAAACCCCAAACAAACAAAACAACAAACAAACAAAACATTAAAAAACCCATATAGTTTACAATTTGAAGTGTTTTGGTAGGATTCCTCTTCGCCAGTCTAAATTTATTGGGGAGATAGAGGAGCATGATGCAATTAGCAAAGAGGGAATTTGTTTAATATCATATTGTTCTCACTGTGCCCCCTTTTCCCCTGAATGCTTCTACTTCATTTTCCTTGAATGCATGCATATTTTCTGGAAAGAATAAATTTTAAACATTCCCGCTGGCTCCCCAGGTGGCCTTTCCCACAGCATTGAAACCATAGAGCAGTAAAAAGAAGCCACACATTTATCTGAGGTTGTAAAAAAATATTGTACAAAATATTTCTGTTATAAACAGTAAGCAAACCCTAGATAGGAAATTGCCACAATATGTAAAATAAAGTAAGAAGAAGTAGAGTGGAATGTTAGCTTTGGCATTTCTTAACTTTTCCTGAATGCTTAATTTAATTTTCAAAGAAGAAATAACAGGGAATCTAATGTGGTGTATGAGTGGAAATTGTAACATAAAACCAAATATTATGGTGTTTGGGTTTATTTGGGTTTTTTTTCTGTTTGTTTGATTTTTCTAAAAAAAATAGTGTAAGCTGAAACAGAAGTTTCTGAATGTGGTGGTTTGGCCTGGTCTGCAGCCAAAGCCAAAGCCCCTTCTTAGACAGATAGAGGAGTTAGAAAATAAAGTAAGAGGGCTGTGGGTCAAGATAGAAGCAGGTTAATAGAATGAAACGCAAAGGCTGCTTGTGGAAGCAAGTGCAAACAAAGATGTCATTCTCTATTTCCCATTAGCAGTGTCCAGATGCTCCCCAGGAAGCAGGGCTTCAATGTATGTAGCGTTTGCTTCAGAAGACAGTCACCATCAACTAATCCACACTTCTCTCTTTTATATATAAGCGGATGTTGTACGACATTGAATACTCCTTTGGTCAGTTTGTGACAGCTGGCCCAGCTGTGTCCCTTCCCAAGGTCTCACCCACCTCTCAGCATGCTGTTGGGTTGGGTAGGAGAATGTTGGAAAAACAGAGCCTTGGTGCTTGGCTCAGCAGTAGCCAAAACACTGGTGTGTCGTCAACACCCATCTACAGCACTGCAAAACGCAGCACTATGGAAGATGCTATGGCGAGAACTAACTCCACCTCCACCAAACCAAATACACTGGACACATATAAACACTAGTATTCAAATTTTTGATCATGAATGTCTAATCTACTTGAAGCTGAGAGTTCCATCTGTTAATTGCACAGGTATTGGGATAGACAGATGGCATTGTAACAAGAATACTTGTTTTTGTTGGTGTGTCTAAAAAGTAGGATGATGGATGTGCAATACAGGAAAAGGAATCAATAGTCCAAATCTATGGGCCTCATAAAACCAACTTTGTTGCTGAGAGTGTTCTTCAAAAATGATGAAAAAAAGCAATGCCTTGAAACGAGATTAAATGATATCACAGAATAATAACTAAAGGACCTGAAGCACTTTAATCACTTGAGTATTTTGGTGGTTTAATCACAATGCAATATTTATGCTCACACTGGTATCCTTCCATTACATGCTATCCTTGAGGGCTAGAGAGCGATGCCAAAAGGAAAATTGACTCCCAGACAAGGAGTAGCCTCTCTTTTCTAAGCTTCTCTCTCCCCATTACATGTTTTTGTTGTGGATTTTTTGGTTATTGTTGTTGGTTTTAGGTTTGGGTTTTTTTGGTTGTGGTTGGTTTTTTTTTTTGTTTTTTTTTTTGCTTTGATGGAAAAATAGAAAGCTCTTTGCAGAGCTAATTTCTATGATTTTGGCAACTTCATACTGACTTTCACAGAAACAGTTTTCTCAGAACAGAAAACCTAATTGAGTACACAAATTAAAATATCTGCAATAAACAAATACAATCCACTCGGAATTATTAGATTAACAGATATTTTATCATATTACCTCAATAAATGTGACAAATCACAACCATATGTCCCCTCAAACTTATGTACATTTGTTTTCAAACATACATAAAAGGAGAATTATGCAGAAAACATGTATTTTCTCCAAATTATTTAATATGTTATCTGAAAATAGTTATAAATTAAGCAGGCAGTGTCAGCCCAACTGAAGAAATCACTTCTCAGTTTCACTCCATGCAAACCAGCTATGTAAAAATATGTAGAAATGAATTACCAAGAAGAAAGTAATGACTCCTAAGTGGAAGGGTAGTAGTCAAAGTTTTAAAAAATCCAGATTTATTGTAAGCGGCATAACCAAAGAGAGGAAGTGTAGGTGTCTCAGCTCTTTACAAATTGAATCGGGAGCCTCAAAAGGATGATGAAGTCCATAGGGAGCTGCCTACAGCAACTCAATTGAAAATGAGAAGCTCAAGTGTACATTTGAAATTCTACTCCTCCAAAGCTTAGGGTGCTTTTATCAGAATTACAGAATGAGGAGTGCAGTTCTGATCTACCTGGAGCCACTGGGGACTTAGGATCCTATGAAGATGTAATCCCACTAAACTGAGGCTTGTGCTGATTCTGTGGGTAGTACTTTACTATATACATTATAGATGAAGCAAGAGTCTGTGCCTAACAGTTACAAAACCAGCAACTGAGAACTGTGAGCTCTAGTTCCAGCTTGTACAATTATATAACATATTTAATTTGTTAAGAAAACACATAGAACCATAGAATCACTTATGGTGGAAAAGGTCTTTAAGATTATCAAGTGCAACCATTAACCACTGTCAAATCCACCACTAAGCTGTATCTCTAAGCATCACATTTACATGTCTTTCAAACACATCCAGGGTGTACACCACCACTTCCATGGGCAACCTGTTCCAGTGCTTGACAACCCTTTTGGTGAAGAGTTGTTGTTTTTTGTGGTGTGTAATTTGAGAACCTTTTCTATCACTTGAGAGAAGAGACTGACTCCCAGCTCACTACAACCACCTTTCAGGTATTGGTAAAGAACAGTGAGGTCTCCCCTGAAGTCTGATTTTCTTCAAACTAAACAACTCCAGTTCTCTCAGACACTCCTCATAATAGCTGTTTTCCAGATTCTTCACCAGTTTCATTGCCCTTCTCTGGACATGCAATAGCAACTCAATGTCTTTCTTATGTGAGGTGCTGAAAGACTAACACAGTGTTTGAGGAGTGGCATCACCAGTGCCAAGCACAAGGGAATAACAATTTTCCTAGTCTTGCTGGTCACACTATTTCTGATACAAGCCAGGATGTTATCTGTCTTCTTGGCCAATTGACAACTAACAATCCAGAAATAAATTGAAATGCAAGCAAAATAAATTAAAATTACTATGTCTGATGCATTTCAATACTAATGCTGCAGCTATGTATTAGATTTGCTCCAACTATGCCTACAAGATGGGCTTCTGGAGTAACTCCAGCACTTCCTAGTCTTGTTTGCAAGATAGATACTTACCTGCTGTTAGTAAGACAGGTAAAAGTATGCAAAATAGGCAGACTTACATAGACTATTGTAATTCAGCATAAGTTCATCTTCCTCAAACATGGGATTTCCAAAAGTACTTAGTTCCCATAGGAACACAGATTGAAAGTATTAAAACAAAACATGATATGAAGTCTTAACTTTAGGAAATGGGTGTTTCACTGACATATACACCCACACTTCTGGAGCTTTGTAAAAGTTCTGATAATTGCCAAACAAAATGTTGATTGAGGCCTACAAGTCCTTTCAGGTTATAACCAATTTAGAGATATTTACACGAAGCACAGGAAGAAATTTACTTTTCCATTATTTTACTTCTGCATGAAATTAATCTTAATTCCTAAGTCCTAACTCTCACCATCCCCTCTGTGCACCATCCAATAGACAATCCTCCTTTCCTTGGGTTAATGTACTAAAAAAATTAAAAACAGAATAGGGAAAAAGAAAACATTGGGTTCAATGTATACCCTCTGACATAGGAAGCTTTTAAATTTTCTTTTATCAGAATTCAAAGTACTTAATTAATCAGGCTATTAACACACTAGAAGTAAGCGTTAATAGCATCAATTTAATGACTGGTGAGTCAATTTGATTTTAGACTGATGCTGTATTTCCAGATGAAAAAATAGATAGCAATTAGGAATTACTCAGCAGTTATGATCTACTTGTTTACTATATCATCAGTATAAAATTACAAACTTTGTCTTAAAGATACTAAAGCAAGAAATACTCTGATATGGGTAGATATTGGTAACTTCTACTTTCTGTTCTTGGGAGTTCCAGAGGTTTTTTTGGAAGTCCATACACAGGAATGGTCATTGAAACAAGTCAGGATAGGCCAATGTGTGACAAAACACATAATGGCTCTTAACTATTGAGAATCACTTTCCTGTTAGTCTATATTCAATTATTATTATATGAAATATTATTTTAGGAAAGTTTTGCTTTCAAGAGGAAATTTTTAATAGAAACTCAAGATATTTATGCAAAATACCGTTGAAAAGACCATTGGTTGATCTCATAGAATATATATTTTTTTGTATTCTTAGCTATAATTCTTAGCAAGCCTCTTGAAATAATATAATTAAATAGACTCGGGAATGGCAAAAATATTTTGCTTCTTACCAATATAAGAACTTTTCTAAGCGTAATTGATCTATCCTTAACTCCTTAAAAAGCTGATTTAGTGGAGTACAAGGACCATTTGGAAACCATATGTAGTGCAGAGTTTATATTACTGCTCTGATATGACTAGTATATTAACATGCCTTATTTTATCAATAACCTTATGGCATTACGTATTTCTTTTATCCAAATCTCAATCATTAATCCATTAAATGTGTAGGAATCTCTTTCTCTCTCTCTCTTAATGGAAAATTAAATGAAGCATCTAATCTTAATACCAGGAGAACCCTAAAAAAAATCACCAAAGAATAATCTCAAAGTTCAGAGATTACAAGAGCCTCAAGTAAGTTATTTTGTAAGAGCTGATGTTCAAGCCATCCATTTTTTAAAAATCTGAAACATGACTTCCAAACAGAGTTGGCAAAATGCAAAGTATTTTAGATAAAGACAGACTTTCTTTATGAAAACACTTTTAGATTTCCCAGCAAGAAGAGCAAGTAGTTGAAATGTTCTGGGGAAGTGATTTGCTTTAGACCATATTCAGTCACATTAAAGGATAATTGCTGTTTCTCACTAATAACCATGAGCTACTCTGAGGATCATTACTGCTTCTGGAATACACCAGCAGTTCTGAAAATACTCCCACTCCAATACAGGGAACACTTTCACTGGTGGGCACTTGCTTCTGCATTACACACTTAAATTATTTTTCTTCTTTTAGAGTCTATGTAGCATTATTGTATTTTGTAAAATAGAATTATTCACAATACAAAAAGTACCTTTCAGACAAAAGAATTTTTTTTTTTCATGTAAAGTTTGTGTGCTGTAAAGCATGTAGTATAATTCTGCTTTGGGGTTTCACACTTAATTGAATAGTACAGCTCATCTATACCAGGTACTCTCAGTCACATCTCTAAAATTTACTTTGAAGGGACTGATTATATAGGTAGAGATTGTCAGAAATTTTTATTACCTTTATGTTATTGATTGTACTACAGCTTTTTTATTGCAGCCAAAAGAAACTTAGCTTTCAGTGTGTCCTGTTAACACTGTACTTTACAGTGACTGAAACAACTCACAGATGAAGTTACCATGCTGTCTGAAGTATAGAAATCCTAATAATATTTTTACCTCCTCTGTTCTGTTTTATGTTATCTGCAAAGCTGCTCATCATCAATACTGAATAATGCAAATAGACAACATGAAAATATTTTTATGTATATCAGTTGATCAGCTGTTAAAACTACTTGGATCTGACAGCATAAAATAGTTGTAAAATAGTGTTAAACTAAGCCACTGAAATTTTCATTTACCAGTGAGGTAAATTAAATTAGATAAATTTGTACATCAGACATGTCTAATCTTTTTAATAAGCATGTTTCTGTTTCAGACAGTATTCTGGTGTACATGCAACTCCTGGCTCTGAAGACTCCTTTTTTTTTTTTTTCCTGCCTTTTTTTTTTTTTTTTTTCTTTTTTTTTTTTCTTTATT
>VWZI01007805.1:51185-70889 GCA_013396835.1 Psilopogon haemacephalus
CTTTTTTTTTTTTTTCCTGCCTTTTTTTTTTTATCTTCTGCTTGCTTTGATACTTCACTTTTATAAAATTTATTCTCTTTATTCTTAAATTGTATTTACCTAAAATAAATCACTATTTTTTTAAAGGCAGCATTAAAAACAAATAAGAAAAAGAGTAGAAAAGACTTTGTGATGCAAAAAAATATAATATTTTCAAGTCTATGTATATTTTTTATCTTCTCACAAAACTGAAAGGAGATTGGTAAGACTACATTTAACATGCACATTTAAATGAAAACTGCGGTGGCATTGAGAGTCATTATAGGCTTAGTAAGCATTACCTTGATATTTTGGGGTTTATACAGTAGCCCATTTGCATAGTAGTACATATGTTGGGGACTTTGCTTAGAGATTGCTATTCTTCTCTAAGTGTGCATAGATTAGGCAAACAACTCCTGCATTTCAGAGTTACTCCACACTCAGGTGAATTAATTTTCCCTTCTCTTGCTCTCTTCCTAGCCTAATGACTGGTTAACAATTTCAATAGAAAGATTCAACACTTTTTCAGAGCACACCTTGGTCAGTTGGCAGAGATGCTCTCACTGTCTCCACCAAGAAATGACACCAGCGGTAGCACCACCAGTGACAAAACTTTTCTTCTTTTTATAAGGTCTTAAGGCTTTGCAACAGAGCACTCAGAAACCCAAGTGGAAAGAAATATCTATTGCAAGTCAAGACCTTAAGCTCCAGAGAGGTCACAAATTCAGACACATCAAATGCACTTCGTGTACTAAAATGCCAACATTCACTACAGAGACGCTTCAGAAGTTCATTTCATTGAGCACACTCACCTTTCAGAAAAGATCTCTCCTGGATTTTTTCCCTGGCATTTGTAACTTGAGATGTACCTGTATTTGTACCTACATTTTATAACTCAGATGGGTAAGTAGGATTTAGATATTTTCACTAATTACAACTTGTAATTTATTTGTCAGGTTTGTTTCCACCACCCACCCCCCACCCCACCCTTTTTCCTCGGCTTTGTTTGTTTTTCGGTTTGGTTTGGTTGTTATTTCTTTTTTTGCTATTTTTTTTTCTTCCCAAAAATTACCAATAGTAATGTCATATCCAACCATCTTCTCCATTTCTGTACTTTGAGATATCCAAATTGCAGAACATACACCTGGATATCACTTATCTGAACTATATCTATTTTGTGTCCCACAAACTCTAATGATAAAAAATAGTTGGCATGCTTTAATTAATTTGTTCCAAAAGGTGAGTTGCTCTTTAAAATTTATTGCTTGTATTTTATATTTACCAGGATAACATAATCATTATGAAGACACTTATTTTCAGAGATGAGAATTTTTGGGAAACATCATAAGACAGGAAAAGGCATCAGTATCAGAACCTGCTAATTTACAAAAAGGGCTATGTTTATAAAATAATGACAGGGTGATCTGGAGGGAGCAGAATAAAATAGAAAAAAAACCCCAGACATGTAAAAAAGTATAATGGAAAACCAAAGGAACATATGAGAAATTTTTATATGAATAATCAATATTCTGTATATAATTAAAATAATGAATTAGTAGCTCTGGATAAAGGAACTCTTGAGGCTGGTTAAGAAGCAGTGTGCCAGAAGGCTGAACAGGAGCAAGGACATATTACCTTCAAGCACCCAAGACATCAGATCCCAGGAAAGAAGATTTACGTGGTTTACTTGGCTAATGCAGTAAAAATCTGTGGTGAGAATCACAGTCATCTGCATGGCTTCCTACAAGGACTGCCATTAGGGCTACATACTTTTATATGTCAGAATGCCTCTTGAAGGCAATGGCAACTAAAGAATTCTCTTGCTGCCTGTGAGACTCAACCTTAGTGTTAAGAAACAGATGAGAATTTGGAAAATGTTGCTTAGACTTAAGTGGGACAGAACTGAAAGCTTCTTAAAGTATTGTGACATTCTGGGAGGACTGAACAATCATTTACCAATCATTCACCAATTTTAAAGCACAACTCAAGAGATAAGCCTGTGACAAGCTGAAGCCAAGAATATTGTCTATATTTTTTCTATTAAATATTTGTTTCTGACATCCTAACCTTAAGATCTTACAAATGCAATTTTTAAACTCTTTTGTTTAGCCTGACAAATACTCTGAGGTGAATCATTATTCAGATAAATCAGAGGTGTGTAGTATGCACAAAATTTCTGAGGAACATATATTCCAGAGCATTTTAAAATTCGAGAGAAATTGATCATATCCTGCAAGTCTGCTAGGGACTACTGTAAGAATAATATAAAGATGGATAACAAATGTCCATCTAATCCAGAAGTGTGTCTTTCAAGAGGAGATGACAATGCAGTGTGAATGTAGGACAAGCACTTATGGTATTTCACCTAATACTTTCTCAGCCAGCACCATGCTGTGGTTTAGAAATAACTATGAGCAAGAAGTTATCCACTGGCTTTACCAATCAAGCTATAGATTATTTTTATTATATTTTTAAACTTTCACTGAAACCATGTAAACTTTAAGTATATATATTTGGGAATAGGAGTTCCAGAGCTTCACATCACACACAATGCATGAAGAATCACTTTGGTTTGTTCCTAACTGGTCACCTGGTAACTTTATTTTAAGGTAAGTTGATCTTAATGTCTTTTTCCTTTTTAAAAACTATGTTTTCTTGACTATGAGCCTGTTTAGTGTGAAAGTGTTGTTCACAGATGGTGAATTTGAGAGAGAGTACCTTTCAGCTACTGATCTAGTGAGAGTGACAATGACTGAAACACGGCTCCTTCCAACTACCTTAATTCTGGACAAACTCGCACAGTGACAGACTTAATACATTTCAGTTCATACAAATCCTGGAAGATGTACCACAGTTCCTTTGTAAGCCATGTGTAAAAGAAAGAAGAGTGTACACTCCATTCAATGCACCTTTCATCAATAGGAACAAGCAGCTGGGAAAACACCCTAGATCAGTCTCTACTACTTACAATTGAGAGCAAAGACCTGCTCCTCCGTTGCATATTGTATATGTAAGACAGAAAGGAGAAGGAAGGGATAATAAATTTTCTCTAAACCACTACTGAAGGAGGAAAGAAATATACACTTTTTGAGGCAGAGTGAGCAGAGGAAGAATCTTTCCCATTACCTGCCTGCAAGCACCAATAAAGTCAAGCAATTTTTTATGGTAGGCCTTGCAAATAGTATCCATTTCACTACCAGTAATACTAAACTTTCAAAGCCTTTATTTATGATAAAATAATGCTTTTATAAAATGCATTAACCCTGAAATATTACTTTTAATTTCTTTTGATTTTTAAATTTTTAAAATACCAAATATCAAGATTTAGTGTAGTTTGCTATAGGCACAAACTCGCATAGCAGAGATGCTGTGCAAATACATTAAAATATATTGTATTTGTGCACAACACAATAAAAAGATACATTTAGAATTCGTTTAATGCCTTGTTAAACTGTACACCTGGTTACATGTGAATTTTCCCTATTATTTATTTGAAATCGCTGCAGAAAAGCCTAGTCAGGAGAATTCGTGGTTTAGTTCAGGCTAAAATTTGGAATAACACATATATTGTATATTCACTAATCAATGAGAGTCATAATTTCCACAGTCTTGTTTTGTGCCAGATACTGAAATTTTATCTGTTAAAGGAGACACTTCTAATTCATAAGGAGCCCTACTGCACTTACTTGGGTTTGACATACAAATTGTATTCATAACCTTTTAGACCACAACTTCTAAAAAGACACAGTTGTCATCTGAACCATGTTGCAGTGAAATACTAGGTGATACCTAGTAGGAAGAAGAATAAGTAAAATGTAGGCCTGATGAATGAAATGGGTGCTCTTGTGATGGAGGATACAGAGAGGGTGGAATTACTGAATACCTTCTCTGCTTTGGTCTTGACTAGTAAGGTTGGCCCTCCGGAATTCCTGTTCCCAAAGATAAAAGAGAAAGTCTGGAGAAAGGAAAAATCTCCGTTAGTTGACAGGGATCAGGTTAGAGACCATTTAGGCAAACTGGACACCCAGAAATCCATGGGCCTCAATCCAATGTACCCATGAGTGTTAAGAGAGTGGGCAGATGTTATTGCTAAGCTACTCTCCATCATTTTGGAAAGGTCATGGAGAATAAGAGAAGTGCCTGAGAACTGAGGTAAAGCCAGTCTTCAAAAGTGGCAAGAAGGAAGACAGAGAAAGCTAGAGATCAGTCAGCTCCACCTCCATTCCTGGAATGTAATATCATTCTGGATTTAATCTCTACACATGTGGAAGAAAAGAAGTGGTCAAGACAGATTCACCATAGGGAAATCATGCTTGACCAACCTGATGGTGTTCTATGATGGCATGACTGGCCTGATATATGAGGACAGAATGTTGTGTACTTTGATTTCAGCAAGACTTTTGACACTGTTTCTGGTTCACAACCAATGACAGGTGGTGTCCCCCAGGGCTCAGTATCTGGGAGTTCTGTTTAACATCTTTATCAATGTCCTTGACAAGGAGATTGACTGCATCCTCAGCAAGTTTGAGGATGATACCAAGCTCAGTAGGAGTGTTGGTCTGCTGGAGGAGAAGAAGGCTCTGCAGAGGAACCTGGACTGGCTGTATTGATGGGCTAAGGTCAACTGTATGATATTCAACAAGGCCAAGTGCCATGTCCTGCACTTTGGTCATGAACCCCCTAGACAATGCCATGGGCTTGGGGAAAAGTGTGGGGAAAGTTGCTTGGCACAGAAGGATATGGGGGTACTGGTCAACAGTCAGCTGAACATGAGTTAGCAGCCTGTAAAGAAGACCAATAACATCTTGGTTTGTATCAGAAATAGTGTGGCCACCATGGAAGTGATCTCACCCTTGTATTCAGCATTAATGAGGCTACACCTCTACACCTCAAGTAGTGTGTTTGATTTTAGGCTGCTCACTACAAAAAGGACATTGTGTTGCAGGAGCATGTCCTGGGAAGAGCAACAAGGCTGATGAGGGATTTTGAACAGAAGTTCTATGAAGAGTGGCTGAGCAAGATGGGGATGTTCAGCCTGGAGAAGTGAAGGATGAGGGGAGACTTCATTGCTCTCTACAACTAGCAGAAAGGGGGGTTTAATGAGGTGGGGATTGGTTTCTTCTCCCCAGTATCAAGTGATAAAAGGAAAGGAAATGGCCTCAAGTTGCTTCAGGGGAGGACCAGATTGAAAATTTCCTCAGAAAGGGTCAGGAACAGGTTACCCAGGGGAGTGGTAGTGTTGCTTCCTCTGGAGATGTTTAAAAGACATTTAGATGAGGAGCTTAGGGACACAGTCTAACAGTTGCATACAGGGTAATGTGTTAGATTATGGTTGGACTTGATGATCTTAAGGTCTTTTCCAATCAGGTGATTCTATGATGCTGCAACTCCTTATGAGCTTACAAAGCATGGATTAGGTTTATAGACAGGTGGGTTGAGAACTGGCTGAATGGCAGACCTCAGAGGGTAAGGTCTATAGCTAGTGGTGATCCCCAGGGGTCAGTACTGGGTCCAGTCTTCTTCAGTATCTTCATCAATGACCTGGATGAAAGGAGATAGAGTGTACCCTCAGAAAATTTGCTGCTGATGTAAAACTGATAGGAGTGGCTGATACAGTGAAAGACTACTGCCATTTAGCAAGACCCGGACAGGCTGGAGATTTAGGTGGAGAAGAACATAATGAAGTTTGTCAAGGGCAAACATAAGGTCCTGCACCTGGGGAGGAATAGCCTCATGCTAACCTGCTGGAAAGCAGCCTGGTGGAGAAGGGCCAGGGAGAGCTAGTGAGCAACAAGTTCACCGTGAGCTAGCAACATGAACTTTTGGCCAACATGGCCAACAGTACTCTAGAGTGTATCAAAGGTGTGGCCAGCAGGTCAAGGGAGGTTCTTCTGCTCTGCTCTGTCCTAGTGAGGCTGCATTTGCACTTGCAGTATTGTGCCCAATTCTCAGTTTCCCAGTTCAAGAGGAACTGCGAACTGTTGGAGAGAGTTCAGTGGAAGCTATAAAGATGATATGAGGACTGGATCATATTTCTTACAACAAAAACCTGAAACACCTAGATCTGTTTTGCCTGGAGAAGACTGAGAGAAGATCTTAAAAATATATAAATATCTAAAGGGTGCATATCAAAGAGATGGGGACAGACTGCTTTCAGTGGTGCCCAGTGATGGGGACAAGGGGTCACAGACACAAACTGAAATACAGGAAGTTCTATCTGAATATAAGGAAAAAAAATCTTCACTCTAAGGGTGACACAGAACTGGAACAGACTGCCTAGAGTGGTTGTGGATTCTCTTCCACTGGAGAGGTTAAAAACCTGCATGGATTCCAATGCAACTTGTTTTAGGTGAACAATTTAGCAGGGGGATTTGAGCTAGATGACCTCTAGAGATTCTTTTCAACTGTTATAATTCTGTGATTCTGTGACTGATCTGTGAAACTCCTGTTTCTGACTAAGAATCGCAGAACTTACTGAATCTCATTTGAGTTTCCAAGTCAGTCTTTGAACAGGCATTTTTCTATATGAAGTGAATCATATAGTGACTTAGGAGTCAGTGTAAGATAGTACATTCTATAGTAACACACACAAAAAAATATATATAATAGAAATCAGTCCTGTAGATAGACATTAAAATGCTATGAATTTCGTGAAAAACTTCTTCTGCAAGATTGTGGGGAATTAACTTCTTCTGATCTATATGGCTGCATGCCTGTAACAGAGACTTCAAAGTCAGTAACTTGCTAGATAATTGAACAGATAAGTACAGATAGATTTACTACAGAAAAATATTTTAATGTTTAGTTTGGCAAAAGCAAGATACCCCGTGCTGATTTCTGCTGGTGACTGTGATGTGAATGCATTCAGTGTACTGTGTTCACAGTACTCACAATATCAGTTATTAAAGACCGAAACCGGCAATAGAGGTTTGCACTACAAAGAAAACAACATACTCAGCTGTAGATACAAATTACTTCTAAATGTCTCTATAATAAAACCTGCCAAGTTAACAGTAATAACTTCAAACTTCACTGCTTTGCTAGACGTTATGCAACTTGATATTTTTTTTTTTACAACAAGGAATTATCTTGACCCTCAAATTAATTAGTTTGATTGATACTTTATTTTTATTCTTTCGTAAGCCTGCTGGTAGCAGTGAATTTCTTGTGAAGAGTACAGAACAGAATAAAAAGGTTGGACTGATCTAATGTGTTGGAGGGAGAAAAAAACATTTGCAATTTATTAATGTATTCAAAAGACTGTTACAAAACTTTACAATTTAATTATTTGAAGATTATAGGACTGCTTCAGTGCTTCTGTAATGCATTAAATAAACTGTACGTGCAAGGAGTAATAAATGAAATTGTTAATTTCAGTGCATCCTTAGGGAGTAGTAAGAGGGGTGGTTTACATTACACAGAGCTCCAAATGGATTTGAGTTTATATACAGTAATAAATCTTAATTACATCATTAATTAACCCTGCCTCAAGCCCCTTTTTACCTTAGCAGTTGAAAGACACGGGGTCTGTTAGGATAACTCACCATTCATATTCTTGAAGATGTTTAAGACTGGGAGGATTTGCCGATAATAGGGCACCAAGGCTTTCCCCACCATGTCAGCTGACACCACTAGGTGCTGGAGGACTTTCAGTGTGATGCAGATGACCTGTCTGTTACGCAGGTTCAGTGCATCTGTGATGTAGAAAAAAAAACAACAGGTAGAACATAGAATTAATTTAGAAAATGCAGAGGGAGGGGGAGGAATCCTTTAACAGACAAATTTAATTAAACTGTACTCTGCTGGGGACTGTAAGTGGGCCTTTATTAGCTCAGCTTTGGAAGACCTCAAAGATGGATTGCAGTCCTGATGTTATAAAACATTGCCTTGTCTGATTGTTATTTGTTCCCACAATTTGTGCTGACTCTTCAGTAACCCAAAGAATGCAGCTCATTATTCCCTCATGCTGCATGTGTAATACTGGCATGGCCCAAACAAATGATAAATAAACGCTCAGTAAGTACCATTTGGGACCAATGGAACAGTACAACTGCAGGACAACCTGCAAAGGTTGACAACAGATACATTCTAGTGCAACAATTAGTATTTGTATGTTTGTACTCATTTATATCAGGATCATTTCATTCATTCAACAAACAACTCCTACTCTTCTGAGAATCAGTACAATGAAGCAATGTTTACAGGGGGAAAAAATCCACACACAAAAACCTCACAAACTCTTATAGGCATTTATAAAAGACAAATATTCTTAAAAAAAAAAAATCTTGCCTACTTAGATTTTTGTGCTTTCAATGTCAGGCTTCTAATCTTATGACACCAAGATATTGCATAAATACCTTCTGTTTTTCTTCTCTTTAAATTTTACCAAAATCAGGCATTTTTTATTCTCTTTGGTAATTAAAAATGAGTCATGCTTGTAATATATATAGGCTTTTCTCTTGCAAAATCCTTCTAGTTATAAAACCTTCTCTGAAATTATGCTTCTAGAAGGAGTTATCAAATTTGGTATGCTATTATATATTGATCTAATTCTCCAGTGCTCTTCCCATTTACATACATATTTACATCATTGACTGGGAAAGCAAAAGCTGCATAGATAAGATAAGCTCACATTAAGCTTGCATTCAATGTTATATGTTTATAAGCACCAAAGTATATAATGTATGACTCAACATAACACAAAGTGTGTGTAAGCAATCGGAAAAAGCTACAGTCAAGAACAGACTGAAATTTGAAGAAGAGTTATTAACAACTTCAAGAACTGCATCTTCACACTGAAGTAATAGGATTCACTATCTCCTGCACCAAGATTTGTCAGTACACAGGAATGCCATTTCATAAGAAATGAAAAAGTATTCTTGCACTGGAGCTGTGTCAGTTTTTCGGACTTTTTAAAGCAGATGTACTGTGCTCCACTCACTTCTGCTTCTTAATACATGCCTGTCTAGTGTTAGATAAATGGAGCTAGAACACCAGAGCTAAGGCAAGGCAGACTGGTTGTGTGAATTAGTAGAGTCAGCTCTTGAGAATCAGCTATTAAGTAAATTCCCATCACGCCTCTTTGCATGACTATGAACAGCATACTAAATCTACTGCTAAACAACAGTTAGAAAGCTCAAGGTATAAAGGGTACTGTAGTGCCTCTTTGGATGATTCCAAGTTACAGAAGTTTTATTACATGAAAATACAGACTGAATTCCACATTCCTTATTAGCTAGTCTCTGTTGTAGTCATCAGACTACATTTCATTTCATACCATGGCTGAAAATATTAGTATGTGGACAGTGTCTATCAATACAGCATGTTCACACTAAGCTCCAGCAAAGAGGTTGGCTATTGCAAAATATGCTTTCATCAGAAGATGTTCTAAAACTGCTTCAGCAAAGAGACATTCCCAGATACAATTTTAAAGATTGCAGACAAATCCCAGGCAGAAAAATATTCTTTTGCTGAGGAACAAGAGTTATTAATTTTCTCAAAGAAGCACCTGGAAGAGGAAGCTCTGGGATACCAACATAAAGATTTATCCATGCCTACATTGTCATGCGTAGAAATAGTAGCTAACTGAACTCATAGGCAAATTGTCACTAATCATTGTAATTTTCAAGACAATAATTACTAGTTATTAATAAAAACACTAATTCATATTTGCATTTTTCTGTTTGAACAAATGCATACAAACATGATAGGATACAAACACTAATAATTAAGAGACATAAAAATTAATCAATGGGAGAAATCATAGCTTCTTAATCCTTAACCATAAAATTGTACCCACTTCCAGGAATAGGACTTCCTGATGGTAAAAGTTGTCCTAGAAAATGAAAGACCTCACTTTCAGGCATGCAGAGGTGTCATGTAAGTGGAAATGGCTGTCTAATAACCACTAGAAAGATTTTTTTTTTTTCCCCGCATATGGTGACTCAGAAAGGCTTTCAGAGTTTCCTGGTTTTAGAGTTCTATCTTGTGAAAAGACAATCCTGCTGTGAGTGGAAGCCAAGACTGTACTGGTAAAGATTAATTCCTTAATAAAATAAGAGTGTGAAATATGCCTCATGACCGAGAAGGCATTCCAATGTGTGCAGCACACTGAACATATACTAAATGCAGAAGAATGTTTTAAAAGAACAGCTCAGCAGAGAACCTGTCATGAAAGTTTTCTTACCTGAGTTCTGCTGAAATGGGTGCTTGCCGGAACTTTAAATAATAATAAATAAAAAAGATTTTGTGCTAGAAAACCAGCTGGATGCTTATCCTACCTCCTTCAAACAGGGGCATCCCATCCCCCCTTTGACACACAAAAGTAAAGGCAGATCTTACATCAAAGTTTTGAGTGCTAAAGTGAAGGACATGGTAGAATTAAACAGAACTTGAGCCTGAAGCTCTTCAAATTGCAGAATTCTGAAGTGTGTGTTAGGGAAATGCTTGTTAATATCAAAAGTAAGATCAAATTGACTGCAGAACTGTTGTTATTATTATTAAATATTTGGACTGTGGCATGCATAGCAGTCAACCAGCTCCTGGCTTGATTATATTAGGCACTGTATAAACATTTAATTAGAGACAGTTCCTGCCCCAAGGACACATCAGTTTCAAACATATGTTTATCTTTTTTAAATCTGGCAATTATTTTCTATGTTATATCATCACCACAGACCATTCTCCCACATGAGTTAAAGGAAGAAATTTTTAATTTAGCATTTAAAATAAGTACATTTCAACAGTTTGAAAAACGTTAGTAATATTCAGAGATTAAGAGAAATGGAAGAAAGTACTTTTATCCTTGCACAGGAATAAAGCAAATCATGTAGTACTCTTAGTATAGTACAGCTACATATCCCTGGAGGAGGAAACATGTATATCCAAAGTATTCCAATTTGAAAGCTTGCTGGGTTGCTGTCTCTTGACCTAAAAGTTTGCTGTAAGATGCAGATAACTGGTTTGCTGGTTATCTTGCTGGGCTCGTCTTTATCTCGTGCAGGGCCGGAAGGATGCAGACAACACCAATGTGGTAAATAATAGGTCGAACGTTTATTAGAGACAGAATCGCACTTTTATACTGTTAGCTCATTAGCAGAAGGCAAACGTGTACAATTCTGATTCGGCCACATAACTTCTGCAGGTCAGTGTCCATCCTAGCCAGAAGCATACTAATTGGTTGGTATAATTAAGCACAATCCCATTCTTAATATTAATGACAAGTTGTTATTCCTAACCCAGATATTTTTCTATCTCTGACTCACTGGAGGAGTTGACTGCCATGTTATGGGAAAGCCAGAGGACTATGCAGGCTGCCTTCCTCTACCCGTGAGAACCAAGGTCATAGTTTCTCACTATCTCACCCAGCATACCCTTTCAATCCTTAAAGGGTTTTTAGAGGGCTTCCTTCATTAACATATATTTCCTTTTTGGTCATCCACTCTACATGCTACACATCCTACAATTCTGTTAAGCGGCAACTTTCAATAAAAAAAGCAAACAAACACCACACAAAAACCCCCAAAACCAATAAATGTACTCTGTTGCTTTGTAGTTATGATGTTTTCTTCTTTAATGGTATATAAACAGTAGTAGTTTAAGGCTTATTGGAAAATTCCAAACCAAGACATCAGGACTTCCCTGACAGCTCAGTGCAGAAAAAAATTAGCTTGCTGTAAATACATAGCTTCATTTCCTTCCAAGCTGTCTGAGATGGTCTGGTGGTTTTATTTGGAGGTAATTTTTAACCCACCATGAAATTGGCAATTTTACTTGCAATTGAGAGACATACTTTTCCAGGAGACACCCCAGCTTAAATGCTTTCTCGGTGTAAGTATTTAATGAAATACTTCCTTCAAACTTATTTTGTACTGGTGCAGTTTTACCAAACAAGTTGTTAATGAAGATAATTTAAAACTGTTAGCAGGTTAAATATCTGGTGTAAAAGTTCAATATCAGACTCAGCTCTGAATTTCTACTCTTCCAAGTCACATGAAGAAAGAATTATGAAATTTCAAACCAAATTTGAAACACTGCATATTTTTGAGATTGAAGATTTTCATGGTGCTACTTGTTAAAGCTTGTTAGCAATGAACTTATATGAGATACCAATTCATTAACAGCTTCCATGATTTTTTTTCATGAAGTTTTATTTGCATTTGATGCCAGTTTGGAATTTTCTTTTGTTAATTTCCTGTGAGAGCAGAAACATAAGATATATGACACTTGTTTGATTATCCATTTGTTAGATAGAAGCAGGTTGCATATGAAGCAATAGAGATTATTATTCTGAAGCATTCTTTTGCTTGAGCAACACTTATAAGAGGTCAAAGAAAAAGACCTAGAAGCTATGTAAGTTGGTACTTTTAATTTTTTTATTTTGTTATAATTTTGTCAGCTTGGAAAATTCTATTTTAGTCTCAGGTGTTTCCCATAATAAAAGTCAGAGTTCTCAGCTTTAGGATCAATATATTTTATAAGCCAGGAAACATGACAGCATTTCTTCTTTCTGTTGTCAGGGTTCAGGCTGAGCCAGCAGGCAAACCCCATGCTGCTGCTCATACAACTGAAGTCCCCCACTTCTCCAACCCCAGTGGAAAAGACAAAGCCCAATGGCTTGAATTAAGGAGAGTGCGAAAGAACGTCACAAAGAGAAAACAAGAATGAACAATAATACTAATGAAATAATATATACTGTTAGTGAAACAAAATACAGCACTGAATAGTATGGCTTGGATGGACATGGACATGGACATGGATTTGGACCACACCTGCCCAGCCAGGCCTCCTATAGTGGGCATGAAGTCAGCATGGTATCACCTGACTGGTTCACCTGTCTTGGCTATGGTCCCTCCCAGCTTCTTGTGAAGGGAAAAAAAACAAACCAACCACAACCCAAAATCTCAACCCTATCCTGACCAAATCCAGGACCACAGTGGATCTTTTCCAAGACAATACATTTTTACAGAAAAGATCAGATCAGAACATTCTTCCCTAGACAGTACATTAGTATCTTAAACTCACAGAATCAAATCAGATTCACCCAGCCTCCATCTCTTATCTACATATTAAAGTTTAGGTCTTGGTAGTTAAAGTTATGTTGATCATTTAATTTTCTTTATCTTGCACTGATCTTTAATTGTAACCAAACCTTTTTAAAAATACATCTGTGAATCTATGTTTAGAAATGCGCTGGCAGTTTCCATCTTCTGTTTAGGTCTTAAAAAACAAAGGTTTAAACAAATATTGTTTGCATTCATATTGCCCTCAAACTAGTAAATAAGGCACCTATTTTAGACAATTCTTTGCCTGAAGCAGAACAAGATAAATAGAGCGCATCTCCTGCAGGACAAAACATACTCAGGATGAAGATGCTTTGATTGTCATGATCTACTTAATCTTGTTGATAAATAGTTTATTTTCTTCAATTCGCAGGGTCAGGTTTTAAGACTGGGTAAGTTTTCTCAAAATTTATTAAAATTATATATACTTCTCTTACAGAGAATTTCATCCAAAACTTTCAAAATACATAATATTTAGCTACCTGAATGGATATATTAGAAATATTATGCTAGTCTTCACAGAACATTAATGAAGGCTGTTAGAAAACACAGTGAATAAACCCCAGAATAACAACCTTATGTTCTGTACTATTTTTCAAAGTCAATTTACAATACAAGTGTACAGATATTTCTTAGCAGTACAACTGAAAGAGTGGTGTGTTGGAGGGAAGTGATAGGAAGGAAAAATAGGTTGCAAGGTATGAAAACCTTAGGCAAATTTTGTCATTAAAAATTTTGTCCTGTAAATCTAGCCGAATGTGGAAGAAAAAGCCACTGCCTGTTCTTTAAGCTTTGGCTGCTCTTGTAATCATAGCATTTTATTAGATTAGCACCACGAAAGCTTGAATTCTATTAATATTTTCAGACTCTACTAATTAACTAATAAAAAGCATACACTGAGACGAGAGTCTCTAGAACCTCAGTGGCTATGCCAGTTTACAGAGCTTCCAGCCATGCCTAGATGTACAATCCTTCCTCTGCACTGTCTCAAGCTAATGAACTGCACTGAGTACCCACCCTCTCAATGGAATTAGCTTTGCTAATGATTAAGGGTAATAAAAGTTTCAGGGAAGAATTGGTGAACCAAAGATGGAGTAAGTTATATCTGCACTGTAGAAACAAATATAGAGTTCTAAATGTATTGTAGGTCATTGCAGAAGAAGAATGTGGACAAGAAACGCTTGATAATACAGTATTCTTAGACTTCTGAAAGGTATTTCATAAGGTCCCTCACTGAAAGCTTTTGAAACACTTTTCAGATGTGATTTCCATATAAATAATTGTTTAAAGAGAGGAAATTAAGACACCAATAAATAGTCATTGTGGAGCAGAGTCACAATCCACATTTTACAAGCAAATAGAATGTGAAGAATAAGAAAATAGAAAACAGTTTAACTTAGAAATTTCTTAAATATTAAAAATTGCTTTCTAGGTGATGCTAAGGGAGGACTGTTCTGTGTATTCCTCTGTATCTGACTCACAGAAAATGTGTTTCCTTTAGTGAAACATTTCCAGCAAAGTTTAAGCTATCCTTGGCATACTGTGTCACAAAGGGATTCTTAACAGCATAGAAAAAGCCCTGAAAAGGAAAATTCCAATGTTCCTTAGGATGGAGATTGCTCTTGTTTGACTCAGTCAGAAGTACTGGTCTGACGACTGTAACCATATAGAAGCAATACTTTCATATAACTTGCAGTTTAATGCACAGACATAAACTTTATTGGCTTCTAGGCCTAAGTTCAAATAGCCTATATGTCCATTTTAGGATTCACAGCAACAAAAAAACCAAAACAACACAGAACAAAAAAAATTTTGGGCAAGTGGGTGAATCAGGAAGCTTAAAGTTTTAATTTCACGTTATTTTCATTTACAAGATGATATAAAGATGTTCTTACTTATCATGACTGCTCATTTACTCCAGTTTCTATGGAATTGTGTATTATTCCCTAGTTTGTGATACTGCAACCATGGATTGTATTATGGAAATGAACTGAATTTAAAAGCAACATCACTCTGAAAATATTTTGTGTTTATTTTCCGTTTGGTAGTTTCTTGTAATACACGTAGATGTGTAGTTCATTTTTCTGCTCCACAAACAACTGCATTAGCAAAAGTTGGTTGCAATGAATAGGGATGTGGGAGCTGGAACAAGTGGTCAATGTCTGTGAAGGTGTTGGAAACTCCAACAATTACACTGCCAGAAAAAAGAGGATGTGCTTCCACAAACTCATTGGATGCAATGATGTTACTCAAAAACAGCATGCAAAAGTGTGGAAATTTCCTGTCCTCTCAGTGTCTGCATGTGTCCTTCATGTTGAACTTGGGGGACTCTGTGGTCAGAAATCTGAGTTGCAGAAGCCTAATTAAAGCAAGCAAAATAATTTACAGATTTTCTGACCAAATATTTGTTACAGCGAATGTAATATCGAAAGTAACAATTTGCTCAAAAAAAACTACTATCAAAAGGAATTTTTCATTCCCATAATGACCACACAGAATTTAGAATCGGAGTTTTGTATTAACAAGCACAAGGTACAATACTAATCTTTCATTCTCACATCCCTTTTCTGGCCATTCTTGACTGCCTATAGGTAATGGGAGGAGAAAAGTGAATTTTAAGATACATCAGTGCATTACTGACACACATGATGGGGACAGGCAGATCCCTTTGTTTCCTACAAACAAGTGACCTCTTACATGATATGGCAACATTGCTTTCCATGACAGGGGTGGGGGTCTGAGTATTAAGGGTTATAGCTGGACCGGCCACTAGGTGAGTGCTTTCTATCACCAATGCAGTTGATGATATGGAGAACAATTAGACACTTTCTATGTCTTTATCCATATGCAATGTTCTTGTGGCAGGCCCAAATAGGCCTAAAACATGTTCTGGCTTGTCCAGACATGTTCCCCTGTTCCTCCTCTCTTCTGCTGTTGGGGGAAGCAACCATGGGAAATGAAGACAAAGACAGGTGTGACCATGTCTCCTTCTCTCTCTGACAGACAGGGTACTCACTCATGTTTATACACTTGTTTGTGTTCTCCCCTAAAAAAGGTAAAAGCAAGCCCTGACTTTACCTAATATGGTTAAGTTTGTTAAAATGCCATTAGTCTCAGGATGAATTAATAAAAGAGATGAGCAGGTAAAGACAACATGCTTCTGCCATTGCTTATGTCTCACTGCTCTTTGTCATTGTACCTGCTGCGCTCTGCCATGCTTTCGCCTTAGTTATTTTGTATCATTAAGTTTGCTACATAATAACAAGCTGTGATACTTGTAATGGAGGGTATTCACTAATGTGAGATGGTATTTTTTTCAAAATTAACGTTGTTTATTAATTTTGATATTCAGGACTCTCTCACCACCCACCCAGTAATTTTTAATAATAATTGGTTCTGTGCAAGAGTCATGAAAGCATTAGGCAAGGGAATAACTGGATCTAGAACAAATAACTAGCAATAATACAACATTGAACTCAATTGAACTGGAAGACAAGTTCTTGTGGTCAATATACCACTTGCCCACTAGATGAACTCAAGAGGCTCCTTTCTGTTTAAGACTGAAACCTGGGATTCAAATAGATTCAATTACAGAGTTTGCAAAAGATTTGTTAAAGAGGCCTTTTTAGCATTTACTCACAAAAATATTATTTCCCAGCTTGCAGGGTTAACTACAGTTTCCTAGACAGTACGCAAATGGTTGCAGGAAGTTCTGTCAATGTCTTCTCAGCCTGATCTTCCCGGGCTCTTAACAGAGGTGCTGGGAAAGAAGCAGACAATCTCTGACCTGGTCTTGTTTCCTCTTGGCTCCAGACCCAGCAGGAAGGCTAATAGAGGGGCAGGCAGGATATCTTGCAGATGTGCAGTCTTGTCAGGAGACTTGCAGGTGTCACGCTGGCCAAGCAATGGCTATTCCTGGTAAACTGGAAGCAGTTTCCAGACAGACAAGTCCAAAGCATCACGGCTTGTTATTCTGTGGCAGAGCTAGCTTATAGCGCATCAGAGCCTGGCGGGATGCACTGAGGCAGAACACTGCCAGAAGCAGAGAGCACATTAAAGCAGAAACAGTGGTGGCAGCAGCAGGCAGCAAGCACATTGTCTCTACCTGCTCATCACTTTGGTCAATGTAACCTGAGCCTAATGGGCTTTTGACACAGATTAGCCAATCAGATTGGCACTTAGCCAAGTTTAAGCATATTAGGTGAAGTCAGGGCATACTTTTATGAATTAGTTTGCCTACACCTTGTATGAAAGGGTGTAAAAAGCCTTCACAATTGTTGCCATGTAGCTATAAATTAATTTATTTATCTATTTTAACATGTTCTGCCACTGCAAGGTAAAATATATTTTGAATTACTATTTCAAAAAATCAAAATTATTTTGAACATGTTTCTCTTTGGGAAATTAATTCCTTCAACTTGATTTTTTCCCCTTTGAATTAAAAAAATAAAAAAAAAAAGAAAAAAAAAGAGTGCCTTTCAATGCAACAAACAAATATAAGCAATTGTTTTTCAATTAAAAAGTATTATTTCATATTATTTTAGTCGCATTTCAGGCACTTCAGAAAAGAAACCGGAGCTGTTAATTTTAACTGTCTGCCTTTTGTTAGTCATTGCCTGTTTGCATAACCAGATGAAAATTTACTGAAAGGATTTGGGCTCACAGAAACCCAGATTAATTAAACAATATAATTTTCATCTTTAATGATAAAACATTCAAAAAATATGGACTTTAAGCAAGGATGGGTGGAGGGCAGATGTCTTCTTAAATTTAATTCAAAATGTATTTATAGAGCAGTCCTTTAATATTTTACTAGGATGAACATGCAGAAGAGAAAACTGATTTTAAAAGCATTCTGACTGTAGAGTTAAATTTTTACTTTATTTTATCCCTTTCCCCTCCATCATACTTGTTACTTTGCCTAACCATCAGTTGATTTATTCCTGCACATTAGAATTATCTTAGTGATTTGGAAGAAGACTGGTTAATCAAATATAACCCAGCCAATGGGAATTTTTAGAGATATAAACATGTTAAACATAGCTGAGTTTATTGTGGGTGCAGCTGAATCACAGGAATATATAGCTCTAACTGCACTACTGTATTACACAGTCATAGCAAAGTTAAAAATTCTTAGAAGTACACACTTTCAAATTCCTTGAGCTCATGGTTTCTTTTATTAATATTAATATGGTTTTAGTTAGGAAGAAGCCTTTATCACTGATAATGCACAGACTCTTCACATATTAAAACTGATCCAGAGGATTTTTGAAACAATAAAATAAGTACTGTACAATAAAATAAAGCAGTATCAACAACTAAATTTAGCCAGCAGATTTTTTTAACATGTTCCAGCACCATAAATTATGACTCGATTTAAAAGACTATATTTCAGACCCATATAAATATCCTTACCTAGCGGTCTCTTTCTTATGCTAAAAGCTATATAACAGCTAAATCTGCCAGGTAATTATTTCTAAGCTAGATTCTGGTCTTAGCAAGAATTTTAAATCCTGACTGAGTAGCTGCCATGATTAACTTGCAGTCTTTTCTGAAGAAGTAATTTCAGCTTTCAAAAAAAGAATGATAATTCTATAAATATATTTGCATGGTTTTGGAAATAGTGATGTAAAGAAATGGCATGGTTCATTTTTATAAAATGTGTTTTGCTTTCATAACATTGCTTTCATAATCTTCCACGTGTCACTTACAGAGTAATCATTCTGGATATTATTTATATCACATGCCTTTTGACATTTTCAAAATCCTCAGTAAGATACAGATAATGACATCTATAATTAATCTTTTTAAATGGTGAAAAAAATAGAATGAAAACCCCCACAGTTCTGACCCTTCCAACACTATTAATCCAAACTACATTGCTTTTCCAAAACCATATTTAACTCTAATCATTGTGTCACATATATAACGACTCTGTTTTGTTCTGTGTTAACATGGATACTGAATTACCTCAGGAAAACAGGACAAAGAACAGCAATTACACTGTTGAATGTAAAGACAGAACCCAATTTTAACATATGCGAGCATCTATTAGGACAATTGCAGCATGCAGGCTTCAGACTTTCCAATATCTCATTGCTGTCTACAGCTTCCTGAAAAGATATTGTCAGAGGTTGATGCTGGTCTCTACTCAGAGGTAATTAATGATAGAACAAGAGGGAAGGGCCTCAAGCAGCGACTGGGTAAGTTTAGTCTGGGTGTTAGGAAACATTTTTTCACTGAAAGAGTGGTCAGGTGTTGGAATGGGCTGCCCAGGGAGGTGATGGAGTGACCAAACCTGGATGTGTTTAAAAGTTGTTTGGATGTGGTGCTTGGAGATGTGGTTTAGGGTGGACCTTGTAGAGTAGGGATATCATTTGGATTTGGTGATTCTGAGAGTCTTTTCAACCTGAATGATTCTGTGATCTAACTAAAGGATGATGATGTTTCAGAATAATATTTAATTGATGTACAGATCTAAAGACACAAGAAAGGGCAAAATAATGAATCTGAAATGTTAGATGTTTCAAGAAAATAAATTTTAGTTTTAGTGGTATTACATTTGTATTAAAATAATGTATTACTTCTCCCATGTTTTTTTCTACAAAAAAAAAAAAAAAAAAAA
>VWZI01007805.1:70914-92149 GCA_013396835.1 Psilopogon haemacephalus
GCTATATATGTCAAAACTTGCTTTCAACATTAATGTGTCAGTTAGAACTCCCAATTTAGATTTCTAATGTATATACAAAGTGTTGAGTATGATAGAAAAGATATCTGGAGAATAAATATGAAATAATTATAGAATTAACAAAAGGATGAAAGGAAACACAATTCCTTAAATTTAATCTGTGGAATTTTCCTGTCATTTTAGATTAACTGGTTTATACAGTAATGGATTTACACAGTAAATACATCAACTCAGGTAAGAAGATGTCACTTCACATTTCCAAAGACCAAGGGTTACATTGTAATAACAAAAACACTAACCAGACAGACTGTTCTTTGGCATCACTACATGAGGTGATTGAAGGCATAAACCTTCTGTCCATATATCTTATAATTTACTCTCATTTCAATAATCTCAAGACTGCTATGTTTTGTTGCTTAATTAGAAACTTGTCAGGAATCTACAGTTTATCAAGGCAATTTGAGGGATTTTTTATTTCTCCCCACATATTCACCTACTTTTTATTGGGATAATGAGCTGAGGAATGACAGGAAGGATCTTGTTTCCACCATGTTCCAGCATGTCATGGATTCCTTGACGAGCAAAAAACTCATATGGAAATGTCATTTCACAAAGCCCATCAAAAAACAAAGGTAGATAGTAATGATAGTCAAGCTTTTCAATCTCCACCTGAAAATAAATGAAAAATAAGTAAATTCAATTTTTCAGTAGTAATACAAGGTGATCAGTAATTCATGCCATGTAGACAAATTTAGTAAATAACAATTCATTTTGTTACACTGCAGAATAGCATTAAGTCTCAAAAATGATTTATGGCCAGATACTGAAATCCAGAAATATTAGACTCGAAAAAAAGAATGAAAATTAATATAGTCCCATATATTTTCACTTTTTTATTAACTCAGTAGCAGATTCTGACATTCTTGCTTATACATCTTACTTTGTCAGGTACCCATAGGAATCAAACCATTTTAAGAATAACACTCCATTAGTTTAAGAAATAATTTAGTCTTTCCATCTTCACCTGAACACTCAAAAGAACAAATAGGAGAAAGATTACTGCAATCAACAAATGTGAAGTATGGCACAAATACCAATATTTGTACAGTATCATCAATTTTCCAGAATATTGACCTAATTTCATATTTTAATTAATTTCAGCATCAGAATACTAAAGAAATTCAATGACTCTCTACTGTGAAAAGAAGTAGAGACATTAGGTAATTATTTCTAATAGGAACCTCCCTCCAATCCTAAAATACAAACTGTAATAATATTCCCAGCTTACAGACTTTGTGAAGTAATTTGCACTCTATCCTATGTTTCTTCCCTTTTCCTTCTACTCATCAGCACTGTTATATGCACTCAGGACAGCTAGAGAAAACAAGGAGTTCTTCACTTTCAGCTAAGAAGTGACTCAAAAGCAAAGCACTTTCTCTGAACAGAATACAGTCCTTAAAATCACTTGGAGATCAATCCATCCCTTTAGACATCCATTTCTGTCTTTAAAACATTGTGTAGCTATCCTTCCAGTGAAAGGAAATTTAGAATTTGATAGATGCTTCCTCCTTCACACCTAATTGTCACATAGACCATGGTGAATATTAAAAAGAAACATTTGTCAGATCAAGAAAATTAATATTCAGTCCTTGTTTTGGGGTCCACAGACATATGTTCACTTGAATTGTGGAAGAAAAGTCTGAAATAAAGCAGCCAAGAATTGAACTGGGACTTTACAGGTCTTTGGTAAATCCCATAGACCTCAAGCAGCAGACATACATTCTCTTTATGCAACTATGATTCTTTTTTGTCCCTACTTGACTCTGAGTAGATCTGAATTCTGGTCTTGCACATTTTAGCTACTGATAAAATTGGCTGCTTCAGTCTTTCATGTTGAAACCGATTCATCCATGATAAATGAAAATTAATTGGAACATGTACTTGAAAGTAAGTCCTTTACATTTGCTGTGAGCATCTCACTATTGGCAGATGTAGTGCCAATTACATACATAGTTTCACATGCAGTGATTGTAAATCTCTTATGGGAGACTAAAAGGAATGATTGTGCAATACTTACACACCTGTGTGAGTGAAATAAGGATGCATAATGAAACATGTAGAAGAAATCACAAATTAAACCCACATTTCCTATTTTCACAGCAGCATGTGCCATCATTTCTCTGTAATTTTTTGCTCATTGGCTCTTCGTTTCACAAGGGAAAATGCCTTTATTGGATGCCTTTATAGTCAATATCCCAGTGGTCATTAATGAGAAAGTTAAATAATCACTACATCAAACAACCATGTATGAAGACCTTTACAAAATATGAATCAGAAGACATTTGAATTCTTAAATTGATGGATTTTGTATTTCTTGAGGACAGCATGATAGGGAAAATATGTGTGAGGTGCTAAAAGAAATATGTCACCAAAGTAATTGAGAACAAAAGACAGTAACAGAGCAACTACAAACTTCAGGTTGCAAGCCTGTTAGAGGCCAAATTGTTCATTACAGCAAGAAACTTGTATCAGGTAAGAAGCAAACAGAAGGTCAAAAAAGCATTGACAGAAAAGCAGGACCAAGAAGAAGCAGTTCTTCTTCCGTTCTTTGTCAATAGGACAATATGATGTCCTATTTTGCATTTTAACTTCTAATTTATATTTTATAATATTATTAGATTGCTTTGTTATTGTATATTTAGAAAATCAAGTACAATATCTACAATAGCTACTTGTGCCTGGGGAGAGCTTTTGATGTGGAAAGATTTAACTGCTAATCTGTAAGCTGCTTTTTGAAACTGGAGTGGTATGTTTTTCATAAGGTATTTTTCCTTTATCAGGGTTTTGGTTTCACTTCTGTTTTGGAGTTTTGGTTGTATTTCTTAGAATCCATGACTTATATGGGGTTTTGGCTACTTGAAATTGTAAACTATTCCATGAAAAGGAATCCTTGGTGGGTACACACCTATGTTTCCGCATTTTGCTCATCTCATTCTTTTCTCTCACTCTTCACTCATATGGTCTCTAACTGTATCTACCAGTTATCTTCTCAAAGATGTGATATTTCTGATACTCTGAGCAATTTTTCTCTTCTGTTCTTTGCCCTCAAAATACACTTATTCTGTTTCAGATATGAAGAAAGCTTATGTGATGAAAAGCTCAGCAATGTTTTTCAGTGATAATAACTGGTCAGTAAAAGATACAGACTTTATCTACCAAGCGTGTCTCACATCTGTACATTACATTCACCTTAAATGATATATTAACTTTAAGGTGAATATGATTTCTGAGTTTTTAAAAAAGTATGATTTTTTGACATGACACTGAAGTTTTATGATGAAAAAAATATATACAAAATATAGGTAGGATAAGCTGTAGATCACAAAGCACTTGTGTGTACTCCTCATTTCTCAGTTGCTTCTAAAGCCATCAGTAGTTTGCAACTTGCATGGCTCTGAAAAGGACTCTGATTTCTAATTCATTTCTTGAAGTGTCAGCTGTCCAAGCACACAGCCAATTTTTACTGAGCGTTTGTGCTCTATTATAACTCCCACAATATGGAAGCCAGAAATACTTTGTCCTACATTCTATGATGTGTAACCTTGTCCTTCTGTGTTTACTATTTAGCTTTTAAAACTCAGCTATTTGGAGAAAAGTGTGGGTTGTTTTTTTTTTTTTAAGCCCACAGAATTCTTGTTTTTCACATCCACCCACAAGAAATGCTAATTAAAGCTCATTTTTTTTGCAAAACTCATCTATATCTGACAATAATTATTATGCCCTTCTGCACTAGTGGTTTATAAGTTGTGAGAACTCAATTTTTCAGCAAATGGGCCAGCTGATAAGAATTGACATATTACTATCAAATATGGTCATGCAACAAAACCAGATGGATTAAAATCAATAAAATAATCTGGGTTTTGACACTTCCATGCTACATATGTATACTACAAGATAGGTGGAACAACACATCATTTCTGACTGTTGTTTTATCCACGTGTATAACAAATGCACAAGATGGGAGAAAACTAATGCTCCTGTGCAGCAGTTCATATTGAGATGGAAGTCTCAGTATGAGCTAATGAAAACCCATGCAAAGAGTCTAGGTGGTTATCAGTAAATGTGTGGCTAATGTGCCTTTTAGACTAAGAAAGTAATTAATTTAAGAAAACTTAAGGTGTAGACATTTGCTAATAAGGATGTCATTGGACTTTCTTAAATAATAATTTTTAAAGTAATCTGGTAATCAATAAGGCAAATATGAGTTTTAGAAAGTAGTGTTTAAGATATATAAACAAGCTAATTTTCCCATCTCATTTCACACAAGTGATTACATAATACTATGTTTTAAATATGATTATCCAAAAATTGATTTTGATCTTCTAGAACTACTGCATCAAACTGTTTATGTACTCAATTAACGTCCCTACATGAAGCATTAAAATTAGGCATACAAAAGAAAATCTGGAACTGTTGGCTTGGTAAGGACAAAGAGACATTTTTGAAAGCATTGTAAAGATTCTGTAAGGATTCTTTGATAAAATAATAGCTCCTTTCAAGATTTGTTTTCCATTCTATAATAGTTATTTCATCTCTGTTTTGTAGGTTAATGGAAAGAGAAAAGCAGAAACATTATTTAATAGTCTCAGCTTTGAACTCCCTTTCTGACTTTTCTTTCAAGACTTCTTTTAACTTTCCTTCAAGGTTTCTTTTTTTCTTACAATATCCTCTACCCAAAGTCAAAATTAAGTGTGTTCATGTGGTGGTTTGGCAGTTGCCTGCCCCCCCNCAAGCAGATATTTACAATGTATAACAGATATTTACAGATATATAGAGTAAAAAAGTAATACAGAAACACCACAGCCCTCACAGAGATAAAAAATCCCTAAGAGGGGTAACCAACCACCCCTACCGCTTTCTCCCTTTCCCCAATTTTATCTCACCATCTGTTTATGTAGCAGATAGGCAAACGTAGATCAGCCAGGGGGATTAGCAGCAGGAAATAAGTTAGTGACATTATTCAGATTCACCTACGAAAGTCAGGTAGAAAAGAGCCATGCAAGAGCCACAGCCCTAAGCGGTCTGAAACCATCTGACTTACCTATGTTTGGGTTACAACTATCAAGCTTTTTTTTTTCTTTCTTTCTCAGTAAAGCTATGAGTGAAGTAGCACCATCAGTGTTTTCCTCTCTCAGCCTATAGTCTAATTTCCCATTAAAATCCTCCAATTAGTTCAAACCAGCACAGCGCATTTCAGTTTTTAGTTTCTTGCTTTTAGTACATTTGTCACAATGGAATGCTAATTGTAATCTTTGATAGTATTTTCTAGACTTGATTAGATTAAGTTTATAATATGGTAATTTTGCTCATGGTACTTATGGTTCAAACCTCAACTCTGCTGTTGCATTTAGTCCCAACAGGTTTTACAGCAAGAAATAAATCTTTTATTTTGCTGTATGTTAGCTTTCAATATATACTGGAAAAGGCCACACTACAGAGATTCTATGTTTAAAGAGTTTTAGTCTAAATTATTATTTGTGTCCTATTTAAAAAAAAAAAAAAAAAAAAGGGGGAAACTGGTAACTATATTTTGTATTCTTTAACAAAATGATAAAATATGTATCACAAAATAAATGAAAGATGCTCAGGCTTAAACAGATAATGACATGGAAGACACTAGAAAAATATCCCAACAGAAAACTATTTTAGAGCCTTTAAACACATTCTTTAGATACATACCTTCCCATAACAAGTTTAATATAAAAAGCAAATAATTGTCTCCCATGGATAAATTAAAATAAGCAATAATAAGTAATGCAGTCAGAGTGTTACTGTAATGACTATCTGAATTAATTTCTGAAATACAGCTTAATATTAAAAAATCCCAAAATACATAAGTGTTGCATAGATAAACCATTTGAATTTACTGCACTCCACATGACCTGCATGTTAGTTACAAGATTAATGCTTTTCTATTACATTTTATATAAGCAAGATATAATTCAATTTTCCATAGGATTCTTTACATTTTGATGTCATACTGTTCGTTTAAATAAAGTTGAGACACAGGCATATTTATGTATGATATTAATAGGTTCCCAACTACCATGCACACTATAAAGTAAACGTGGTTCTAAACTCTTTCCTGTTCCTCATTTTAGGGGCATAAAATTGACAGTTATCTCTTAGCTATTATTCTTGTCTGCACAGTGAGGTTCCTCCTATATATAGCTTCAAAAAGCAGTAGTCCCTGCAGATTAATTGCCTCGTTTGCCATTCTCCCTCATTTTTCCACTGCTTTCTCTCAGCTGACACTGCTGCTTCATCCATGTGGAATCTTTTCTAATTATGGGGAAACACTCATAATAAAATACATCCATTTACTTTTGCCTCACATGTGATGCTTATGAATGAGAAGTGTGACTGAAAGAGAAATGGTTTCATCAAAATTATATGACAATATGGCAAAACCAGTCCATTCATAATCTGCTGTAAACAACAATGGATAGAACAGTATACAATCAAGGCCTCTATAATGTTATTGAAAATCAATTACTCAAATTGATGTCATTAAAGCAGACATACTCCACAGATATAATTTGCAGAACAATTGCTGCTAGCGATGGTGATGGTCCTGCTTATGATAACCAAAACATTTCCTTTTCAGATACCACATCTGAAAGGTGACAATTTAATCCTACTACAGTTATTGAGGTAAGGAAAATTAATAGTGAACAACAAGATCATATTATACACTAAATAACTAAAGGATCAATGATTACATGAGAAATGGGGGAAAGAAGAAGGAAGATATAAATTTGTGCAAATGCTTGCCCGGCTAGAGAGAAGGTAAAAATCTGATACCTCTTCCTATAAATGCAACCTGAGAATTTCTTTTTAAGAAATAGATTCTCAATAGCCTCTAAGCTATGCCTTCCAGAAGATAATCTAGGACATTTCTAGTGGAAGAAGACCCTATTCTTGCATTTTCATAAACCTTTTTTAATTGTACTGTCCTGGTTTAGATCTGATAATGCAGATCATGCAGATATTGCCAATATAGATGAGAGTGTAATAGAGGTGCAATAAATTGACCCAAGATGATTTTTTTCAAAAGTAATATTGTTTCTTAATTTTTATATTAAAAATCTTACCACCCCCAACCATTATTTTTTATTAATAGTTAGGTTTAATTGCAACAGTCATGGAACACATTACATAAAAAAATATCTAGATCTAGTATCAACTACCAATATATAAACATTAGTTAAACTCAATTGAACAGGTAGAGGAAATTCTTGTGGTCAGTTGCACCGCTTGCGGTTAGTTATCTCTCTTGCCTACTCAGGACTCAGGGCCCTTTCTGCTTATGTCAGAAGCTAGGTAAATGACAAAGGCTTAAGGTATTTATTCACAAATATTATTTCTCGACTTGCGAGGCTAGCAACATTCAGACAGTACCCAGACACTTGCAGGGAATTCTGTCAATTGCATTGTTGGTTGCTGAGACTTCTGATCCTTCTCAGGCTTCACAGGATGCTGGAGAAAGGGACCAGACCATCACCATCCTGGCTTCTCTTGACTTCCAATGTCTGGTAACCTGCAGAGGGGCAGGCAGGATGTCTTGTGATGTACAGTCTCAACACAGTGTGTCACTCTGGCTGCTGGCTATGCAGGCCTGTTGTGTAAAGGCGATTAAAGCTGTTCCTGGTAAACATGAAGCAGGAAATTTCCAGGCTCTTCTCAGTTATAGCTTATGTTGCTATATATAATAAGGCAGTATCACTGCCAATGACAGCTGGCAGTAGCAGCAGGCATGGATACAGCGGCAAGAGCACAAAATAACAGGCACATTGCATTACCTGCTTATCTGTTTTTATATCAATGCCTGAGACTGATTGGCCTTTGGACATAGGTTATCCAGTCAGCGTGGAAGTATAGCCAAGTCTCACCATATTTGGATGAAGCTACAGACTTGTTATACGCATATTTGAGAAGAGCATAGGCTTAGCACAAGGTTGGCACAAGCCACTTGGGTGTACCTTGTTTAGCACAGGATTCAAGCAGGAGCAAAACAAGTTTCGGTAAGCCAGAGTTCTCAGATGCCAAGGCACCAAGTCTTTTGTCCTTTTTTTCCATGGTTTTCTCCCCCCAAAACAGAAGGAAAGAGGGCAGAAAAACATGTCTGGACAAGCCAGCACATGTATAGGTCTATTTTGACCCATCAGGTCTAGAACAACAGAGAGTCAGTGTACCATACAACAAAAATAAGGATAACAAAACTTGCCTGGATTATAAGATACAGGCCTTAAAATGGTGTGCACTGTTCAAGTGACAGACTAATAGCAAAGATTTCTGCCACAGTATAGAAGTTAATTAGTGTGATATAGTAAAACATGTAAAAGAGTTAATTGGACTAACTAGTAATTATGAGTCACCAATATGATGCAGCTTGAAACCATTCCCTGTCACTTGCCACCATGAAGAGGCTGGCCCTCTCCTCATTCCAACCTCCCTTCAGGTAGTTATAGAGAGCAATGAGGTCTCCCCACAGCTTCCTCTTCTCCACACTGAACAACCCCAGCTCCCTCATCCACTCTTCATAGGTCATGTGCTCTAGGCCCCCCTTGTTGCCCTTCTCTGAACATGCTCCAGGACCTCAGTGTCCCGCTTGTAGTGATGGACCAGAACTGAACACAACAATCATGTTGGGGCCCCACCAGTGCTGAGTCCAGGGTGATGGTCACCTTCCTGTTCCTGCTGGCCATAGTGTTTCTAATACAAGCCAGGATGCCACTGGCTTTCTTGGCCACCTGGGCACAATGCAATATTATATGTATTACATATATCTGCTTCGAGAGGTGAATGGAAATTAATGACTCCTTAGGGGTCCATAGTCCTGTGGTAGATTAAATATCATCCTCTGGTGCAATATTTGAGAAATCTCCCGCAGCTATACTTAACCACCAACAAGAAGCTGTTCCTTCACTACAGAATGCACAAAGGATTATTGTTTTGAAGAAGAAACTTTATATTGTACAGATGCTTCATTAGATACATCAGTGGACAACTATTCTCTGAAAAAGGAAAGAAAAGAGGATAATACTGCCTCAGTAATAGGAAAAGCAAGGAGGCTAGGTAGAGAGTAATCACCTCCATGTCCAAGACAGAATTTAAATGGAGAAGGACGACAAGATTACTGCAAGACTCTCCCACTACCTTTGGGGAAGGTTTCATTTATTTACTTTGTGAAATATGGATTTCATTTTAAACTAGTTGGAAAAAGTATGGACCAGTTCATCCATCCCAACAAAACACATGCAATGCAGTTATGTCAGTATAGAATTAATACAAAACTGACTTTCCAGGGAAAAAATAATCTTTTACTCAAATAATGTTCGCATTAGATGAAATGTTATGCTCTTGTATTATTTTTCAGGAATTAATTGTGAAGGTAAATCAGGAGAGACTGTCAACTGATTATATCCCATTTGGAAAGCTTGCGGACAAGTAATTGCTTTTTTTTGTTTTTTGGCATTAATTTCCTTTCTCTCTGCCAATTATTCATGCAAAGCTGTCTGTCAAATCAACTTGAAATTCTTTGGTTTTAATAAAAATAACACAAACCAGAAAATGAAATAAACAGGGACATCGGGACAAAGGCACACATGAAAAAGAGTCTGTGAGAAAAGGTAAACACAATTATCTGAAGATTTATTTTGTTCTGCTAACTAAGCCATAGCATAAAATACCAGAAAACCTTCTACAATGTAAAGTGCCACAGTTGTTCATCCATCCAATTCTGTCATAAGTTACAAACGTACACATAGTAAAAAACTGGCAGCTTTATGGGTATAGAAATTGTGGAATCTTATAAAACATGTCATTAAGCATTATCATTTGCATTTTCACACGCAATATTTTTTAAAATTATAATAAAATTATGAAACCAAATGGCACCAAGGCAAATTAGAGTAGTGATTTTTCTGCATTAAAAGTATTCTGTGAGGCTGTTCCTAACAGCTCCTGACTCTCAATGTTTATATCTAGGCAGAAAAGTGGGCAGAATGGCCGTAATAAACAGAATAGAACAGTGGTGATCTGTTCACTCTACACTATAGAAGAGATACTTTTTCAAATTATGTAAAGTGAGTCCACATTAATATCTTACTTTGAAGTTGTTTTGCAATTTCAAGGCTGATCCAATCAGGGAAGAGTTGCATTTTTTTTCTCATTAGTCCTTTACTCTGAACAAATAAAGGTGCTACTGATGGCTCCCTACAGGAATAGGCGTGCTACAGTTTTGTTCACAAATTCAAAAAACATATTTTCATGGGATTTCTGAGCATTATCACAGCCAGGAAAAAAAAAAAAGTACATATCATAAACCTGTTTCAATCTTCAGGTTTTTAGGTTTTATTCCTGTACCACCTATACTGGAAAAATTATTCCCTCATATTTTATTAATATCCCAAGATGTAACTGTATATTTGTTGATAGCTTTAAGAAAAACTGAACAAAACTCAAAGGAAGACATAGCCCACAGTTTATTAATTTCTTATCATACAGTTAACCTTATTGATTGCATACAGCATTTGAATAATTCACTTAATGATAACAGCCTACTTTTCAGGTTGATTTTTTAAAAATAATCTATGCTTCTCAGAAATATAATCAGAATCTTATACGGAGAAAGCCTAGTGACTTATCTGGTTGTCTCACAAAGTTTAGCAAGAACTGAGAAGCTGACTCAGAACAATAAATTAAAGATTCTATATATCTGTCACTTTTATAAAACAAGCTTGCTAGACACAGAGCAGAAATCGGTAGACTGTACTCTGCAGATTTAGCTTGTTGAAAGCAATCTAAGCCACAGTTTTAAAAGGAGAAAAATAATAGGTAAAGGATATCTGGCTTAGTAGATATTGAATTAAGATTTGAAAAAGCTTTCAAGAGAGTCCCTTTCAGGAGATTATTAAGTTAGTAGCCACAGGAGGCAAAATTAAGTCCTTTTATGAATTAAAAGCTGGTTACTGTAGAATAAGCAAAAAGGCTAATGGTGCATTGCCCTGGGGATTAGGAGAAATGATATGGCTTGGTGTATTATCACAAGCCACAACAATTTAAAATTAAAAGTATTACTCAAAATGATAGAAATTATGGAATATTGTGAAGAATTGAAATTGGCTGATGAAATGATTTACCAGCATGTAAAAGGCATAAAAATAAAAACTGTAAATTACTTCTGCAACTTCTAACACTGCATCTTTTGATAATTGTATTGACTAATATTAAGGCCAAATGACATTGACAACTCTTCAATCAGATAGGAAAGGTGATTATTATTTCAGCCTGATCTGAATTGTAAAAGGTCCAGCCTCAGGGAAAGGTCAACAACACAAGCAGTATTAAAAGAGATTACTTTCTCATGTGGGTGCTTTCTTGAATAAATATTTTTTAAAGCCATGGGGAAAAAAGAAAAAAAAAAAACTTTAAAAAAATTTAATTTTTTTAATTCTTTTTTCTAACTGCTACCATCTTGAATATTCTGGAAGCCATAAAAATCCTTGAACTGTGGTACATCATTTTGTGTGAAGACTTAAAGTAATACATACAATGCCAGACGAGGAAAGATGGTAATATTTTTTAATGGACTCTAGCAACACAATCTTCTCCAAGAGCTTCAAAGGAGAAGTTCATTAGGTTAATACAAGTAATTAGACATGTTTGGGAGGAAAGTGTGAGCAGGGAGAACAGTCCTCTGCCTCTACATCCAGAGCTCTCCCTGCAAGACTTGCTCTCACTCAGTCAGTGGACTGGGTCCTACCTTGTACATTCTCCCTGAGCAGAGCATTGCAGCAGGAAGGTGTTTGCTGTTTGCCATAGGTCAGTTCATACTCCAGTGACTCATTCTGGTTCTGTTCATGTTATGGTGGGACTGCAGTGTGCCACACTGGCCTACTTAGGAATTCTTGAGTGTAGCTAAATAAAAGTTTCTGCTCAGGGTTATTTGAGCTGTCACAAAGAGAAATACTCAGAGAAGCTTGGTGGCCAATTTTACCTGATTTTGGATTAACTTAAGCTTGGTTATATGTCTTCCACAAATAATCCAAAGGACACAGAGAGGCTGAGATCGACAATATTCTAAATGCCTGTAGAAAAATCTAAATTATTTATCAGACGAGAGAACAATTTGTCACAATAAATTGTATTACATAATATATACAAAGTAAGTAATTTCCATCTGCACATTTGCTTGACTTACTTCTAAAAGGAAATAAACACAATAATATCAATTTAAAAATCAAAACGCTGACATCTAATCAGCCTCTTGCCAGACTTAAACTATTCTATTTTAAAAATCAAATCACAAATTTAAGTAAGATGCACAAACTTCTGGACATTTTTCTACTTCCTAGAAGCACGAGAACAGGAGTTCTGAATGAACTTGGTTTCCATACTGATTAAGCTTAATTAAATTAAAAATATGTGTAAAGGTGACTCATTTAGGCAGGACTTCTAATTGTGTATCTGCAGAGTTAATGTAACTAAGTAACAAACCAAATTTTAACTGAATTCAAGAAACTGTTTACCTTGCACCCAGCACATTTTGTACAGTATAGGTATACTAATAATATTTTGGTAAAAAGGCATCATCACAGTACTATTTAATGCTATTTAGAATATTACATTTAGTAAAATGTATAAAAACACCTGTTTTTCCTGAAAGGGAATATAGTTACTCCAGTAACTGCAATATTTTAAGAAGTGTATAGCCCTTTAAAATCTGAATTCTTCACTGTCCTGAAATGGATTATAGACACTAGAAAAAAACACATTTCCAGCGAGGTGAAATCAAGCATATATAAAAACTGTCTGACCTATCTTGTGGCTCCTTCAAACCCACATAATAAGCTCTGTACTGGTTAACAAGTTCTCTTAAAGAGGAAACTGGTTAAACCTTTACTAATATTTAAGACCAAGGGATTTTCAGAAAGTACCACATAGCTATAAGGGGACAGTAGCATGTTGACAAAGTGATTGCATAAGTGAATGTCTGACTGACAGCTCTTCAAAGTCATCCCACAACTTTTAAAATGATTTAGTGGTACATTTAATTGGGATTCTGATTCACCAGCCCAGAAGGCTTTTTTGGTTTCTCCCGGAAAGACCATGTCTAAATATCTGCAGATAAACATCCAGAAAACAGAAAGCTACTGTAATATATTGAAACATTTGCCATGAATGCTGGATATCTGGGTCAGGAACTGTTGCATCTGACCAACAAAGATATTACACAATCAAATCTTCCTAAGACAAGCTGGAGAAAGCAGGGCTAGAATGTGTGAATCTTCACTAACTTCAGGAAAACACTGAGGGAACACAAAACATTTTTAATGCCTGTAAGTGCACCTAAGAAGGAGGATGGATCAAGATCAGTTTTGGAGCTAAGTACTGTCTACAAAGAAGAGAGCAACTATCGGAAATTCTTTGTTCCATGGCCTCCAAGAGTCCTGGAATATAGCTCTGAAGTTACTTCACATTTTTCAGTCATGATCTGAGAGAATGTTCAATAATGCTGAATAGTCCCCAAAGGTAAACTGCATGTGAATCCAATGGTAAATGAACCATTTCCAAACCATGACAGAGCCTACTAAATGGAAGGGAATACTGCACCATCTGCTGGCTGATACCAAACACTGTGAAGGTGTTACCCTTGTTTCAAGCATGAACCAAGAAAAAAGTAGCCAGGATATTACTGGAAATGTCAAGACTAGATTTTGGAACAAATTGATTAGGCTACCATGGAAAATTCAAAGTCTTCCTCTTATGAAACTCATTGTTATTTCAAATAAATCAAATCTCAGGACTAGCACAGAATTTTCAGAGCTGATAACATACAGCATGACTAATATATGTCTGCATGAACTATATCTACACTTAAAATCAAAACAGAGTGGGAGTCACTCTGTGTCCGATGCACAGTAGTGTGGAGGAGATGACTTCTGTACAGCTAAATGCTTTGATGTACAAAACCAGGTGGCTGCCTTTAAATTGCATACTGTGAATCGTTGAGTAGCTGCTCATTGTGAATCACAAATGAGCATTATAGTCTAGGCAAGTAAGTCCTTGACAAAATCATAACATCAGCTGTGTAGTCTGTATACTTAACAGTGCTGTGTCACTGCTCAAGGCCAGATCTGTTTGTTAATGATCCTGTTAATTTCTTAATATAAATGTGGAGGTTGGCATGACTTATACAAACTGAGGTGGAGAGAAAGACACAAATACATTTGCAAAAAAGGAAATCAATAGAAATCTGCTTTCATAATTTGCAAATATAGCAAAGCACATACGGACAAAATGTTGGTGGAGATGTGTCATCTGAGACTAGTATGTTAAGTTGATCAGACAATATTATTCTCAAAAAGGTAAAAATAACTGCTTTAGGAGGAGATTACTGTTGCTTGTGGCATCTCACATGGGTGTCTGTGAAATGAGTCATTGCACACAACTGTTACATTGATAGTGTCACTGAAAATGATATTTCACAGTTGGAAAGAAGTCTTCAGATAAGTTTTAGTCAATACATCCACATGACTTCTACTGATTTTTAGAGATCATAAGTTGTCAACAAACAACAGAAGCTTAAATACTTAAATTACTCATTTGCTTCTTTGTGATATATTTATTTACCTGTGATAATTTACCATTTGGATTTGGATTTCTGTGCAAAATGCCACACCAGCCCAAACAGAAACTTTATACAATTACTGTATATAACATTACTGTTATGATAACTGAGCACACTCATATGAATTACATAATTCCATAGATATTTCTGAATTTGGTACCCATAATAAATCTACTGAGGCATAAAAATATGGCACTTCAAAGGGACAAAACGTCAACCAAACACTCATCTAACACCCTTCTGCCTATAGGTCTGGTTGCTTTATTAAGCATCTATTTGCTCTTTCAAGGAAACCTTTTCTCAAACTGTATTCACTTCAGTGAGGTAAAACAAGTCTCCTGAAGGAAGGAAGAGTTTTGGTGAAATCTGATGTCATGGAAGGCCAAAATAGGCCTAAATATGTTCTGGCTTGTCCAGACATATTTTGTGTTCTCCCTCCTTCTTCTTTTGGTGGAAGCAACTACAGGAAAGGAAAACAAAGGCTTGGTGCCATTAAGTCTCCTCTCTCCCGTAAACAGGGTACCCACACATGTTTACAGACTTGTTTGTATTTGGCCCTAAAAGGGTAAAAGGAGGCCCTAGCTCACCTAATATGCTAAAGTTTGGCAAACTGCCATTCTGATTGGGTAAGATCTGTGGCCAAAGAGCCATTAGTCTCACGATTAACTGATAAAAGAAGATGAGCAAACACAATGTCCTTCTGCTTTATTGTGCTTCTGCCTCACTGCTCTCTTCCATTGTACCTGCTGTGCTCTACCTGCTACATAACAAGCCTTGATGCTTGCTATTTAACTACCTGGAAACTTGCTATACCTCAGCTTTACCAGGAGAAGGTATTAAGTGCCTCACTACATGGAGAAAAGTGCAACCAATATTGAGCTCGTCTGCACATCTGCAAGACATCAAGCCAAGACTGCACATCTGCAAGTCTTCTGCTGAGACTGGGAACCCTCAAAAGGACACAGAGTAGTCCAACAGGAATCAGGATGAGGTCAGAGATTGTCTGCCACTCTTCCAGCACTCTGTTACAGCCTGGGAAGATCCAGAAGCCTCAATGGCTATTAAGACACCAACACAACTCCTTGCAAGTGTTTGGGTACTGTCCAGAAACTATAATTTAGCTCCAGGAATCCAGACATAATTATTTTTTGTGAGCAAATATTCAAATGCATTTCTGTAAGAAATTATCTGTAAAACTTAACAAAATTCAAGTGACTTTTGTCTTAAGCAGAAAGAAGCCTCTTCAGTCCCTGTATCGGGCAAGCAGTATAATTGTCCGCAAGAACCTCTTTTCCAGTACTAATAGTTTAATGTTTGCATTTTGCTACTTATTTCTTAAGTGTTCTAGATCCTCTGTTTTTTCCTTTGTGTAATATTTTTCATGACCATGCAAAGAACCTGATTAAAAATAAGTTATGCAGTAAGATTAAATATATTAATAAAAATGAATTATATTAATTTTAAAATAAACTTTCCTATAGAATTACATCTGCATGGAATATATCAAAATGTACTACAATACCCAAGGCTTTAATTGGATTAGAAAAATTATGGACAAACTGTCTTTGAAATTTAAAATACAAAAGTTTCTGTAGTCTTGGTACACCCAATGGTCATTTACCTATATTTGGGTGAAATTTCTTATAGTAAAATGTTTTGATTTTATTTGGCAACTGAATGAGATAGTAAAGAATTATTTTCTAATTAAAACTAAGACTAGCAACCCCACTTTCAGTGGGTCTTTTTAGCTTAAGTTGTTTTATGCTGCTTCATTATACTTCTTTTGTTTGTTATATTCACATGGCTTGTAATGCTGTAAATGTATAAGTTGAAAGGTTTTAATTTTTTTGTTAATAGAGTCCATATTATTGATAGTCTAGATGCGTTCAAGAAGGAAAACTATAGATTTTGCTTATTTTTATAAGGTAATACATGTCACATATGCATTTAGAAAGCATAAAATAGTGCAACCTATGCCATTTTATATTCTCTTTTCTGTGTATCTAATGTACTGTGAAACATGACAGCTTTCTTTACATTGCATAGTGCATTTTTTTTCTTACGTAATAATGCTCTTTACTACTTTAAAAAACAAGCAATCAATTTCAAATACTTTTCCAAAGATCCCAGAACTCTTCTTATATTTTTGTGGATCTACTTTACAGGCATATATTTAGTCTTTGTAGAAATCAGTAAAATATTGTTTAAAAAATATCGTGGTAGCAGTTAACAATACAAAATCCTAACACAGACTTGAATAGACAGTGAATAGAAGATAATACAATACCATTTTGAATATATATTAATAGCAATCTTTTGAATGTGTATAGAAAACTTAAAAAGTAATTCCTAGTCAAGTCCTCTCAAAAGCAGAAGCTATACCTTGCATTCTTAGCTCAATATTAGACTTCTCACCACAAAAAATGAGGATCATATTTACTAAGTTTATGTAGTATGCTACCAACCTGCCAATGCAATGCTTTAAATATGAAACATCCAGCATTCTGAAAGAATAACTTTTTTCAGGCTATATGAATTTATTCTGAAAATTATATGAGAGGAAAAACCTGCCACAGAGGCTTAGATAAATAACAACAGTAAGCCATGGGAATAGTAGTTCTGGATGATTTTTAATTTTCTTCCAACTGAGTGTATTCTCTGATTTTATGATTCTTTGAAAGTAATAAAAAGTATAAACCAAAGACAAATTTGTGGAAAGTCAGTTGAACTTAAGCAAAATAACTAAAAGCTGACACTCTGCTTACACTCTGCTTTATTATCTCAGCAAGTCTCAAGAATTACATTAAACAAAATCCAGTATCACACAGTAGCGTGAGTCGGAGTGTATTTCACAGGATCATTGCCCAGTTCTTTGTTTTTTCTATTCAATTTATCAGTGTGCCTTCCAATGCATTGCAAACTGAATTTGAAACAAACTGTTTTTTATAACGTAATTTTTAGTACATGAAATGAGATCAGATCATTGGATCCTTAAACTGTCCTTGAAAAAAACACACTGAGTAGAGGTCAACACATCATGTAGGTATGTATCTTTATGTATTTAATTAGTGAGTTTTTCAATTGATACAAGAGTTTTGTGTTTAATAGAGTTTCTAGATTCAGCAGAAATGCTATTCCATCTTCACAATAGCTAGAAGAATACATGGGAAAAAATTTTGCTCAGAAAACTTGATAAATCGCAGTTATGCCCATTATTTTTTTTTCCAAATATTTTGTTTGCCATAGATCTATTAATTCACAGTCAAGTAGCCTATATATATGCAACAGCAGTAAATTGGAAAGAAAATTCAAATGAACTAAGCATCGTGTTAAATATAAAGGTAAAATTGCAAGCTTAAAAAGCACTTATTTGGTTCCTAGATCATATGGAATAAAACTATGCAGTAGCAGGAGAAGGGAACTTAGTGTATGTGCTAGTTTGAGGCTAATTGGAGGACTTTTATGAGAAATTAGATTATAGGCTGAGAAAGGAAAACAAAGTTGTGTCTACTCCACTCATAGGTTTGTCAAGACATCTAAGAGTAAGAACTAAAACATGGATAAGGCAGAGAGCTGGTTTGGGTCGCTCTGGCTACTGGTCTCTCTCCTAGAGAGAGATTCAGCTTCTAGCTGGATCTGTGTAACCTAACTAATCAATTCCTGCTTCTTAACCCCCCCTGGCTGATCTTACTCACTTAAGAGGAACCCCTCTTGGGGACCATGATCTCTGGGAGGGGTGTGGTGTTTCTGTATTAACTTTTTACTGTATATATCTGTAAATATCTGTAATATATTGTAAATATCTTCTTGTATATTGTGCAAAGCTGTAAATATAAAGCTTCATTTATTAACTCCCAGCCAGCTGAGTCTTGTCTGGGTTATTTCAGAAGGCGAGGGGGGGAGGGAGGGGAGGGCAGATAACTTCTGAACCATCACAGTGTATTTAAAATAAACGACAGCCTTTAGCTTGGCTTATGTTGTTTTGTGTATAAGTTCTACACCGGACGAGGTTGTCCATGTCACTACTTGCAGTTGATTTATAGTTGATACAGTTTTATGCCAAATTTATAGTCACTTTCTTAGTTCCCATTTCCTATGTATATTATTTTTTAAATACAGTTGTAGGTTTCCAGGCAGCTCTGATAATGCAATCATTCCTGCACAGTTTCTAAAAGAAAATAATTTTAAAAGAAGACCTGATTGTTATCCACTTGATTTTTTTTCCCCTCAAGTACAAATATTCAGAAGTCATTAAATCCTAAATTCTGCAGATCCATGCAAAGTAAACTTCAAAATTAGTTCAAAAGTTAATGATGATGGAAAAGACTTCTGACAAGCACGGCAAGGTCACAGAAATCAGTATAAAAGCTCACGGCTGCAATACAGATTCTAATGGACAGATAAAGAGTCTCAGCAAGTATACAAACAATGATAGATAAGAAATGAGAATTGTTATATGCGTAGTGGGATATCCTAGGTAGATTTTGCTAGAGGAAATTAATGTGAGAGGAAAATTCCTGAAAAACAGATGCAGTACTATTTTTAAACAGTTCACTATTTTTAAATTCAGGCACCACTAACATCATCAAGTGGAGAAGCTTCATGGATACTAGTTTTAGGAATATCTCCTAATCAAATAAAAGTGCAATCAAATTAGAAAGAAATGCATTATATGTTACTCTTCGGAAAACTGCTTTGATGGTAATATATAGGCATACACTACCACTAATCAATTAGAGTTGACTGAATTCATAGGTATACTGATCAGCTAAACTAGTATATTACACCCTATAGTATATACTAGTATATACTACATATATAGTATATGTGTATATATATATTTTTANGAGTTCACTAATACAGTGAAGCCTCAGTAGACATAGATCATGCAACAAAGAAATTCCTTGTGCTCTTTTCTTCTAAAGACCTGCTTCTTTAGCAATCTGACATAATAATAATAAAAAAACCCCACCACTTTAAAAAACAAACAAACAAAAAAGCAGGAAGGCTACAATGGCGCAAATTCCAAAGTAGCAGTGCTGCACTTGGTCTTTACTCACTGAGGTTATCCCACTATGTATGTAGCCACCAAAATAGTGTTATGCAAAGCTGAAAAAGGCAAAGTATGATATGTACTCTAAAAGCTAATATAAATTTGTATTAAATTTTAATATATATCAAAAAAGCTGAATAACAAATAAGAAGGAAAATGGAATCTAATAAAGAGTTATATTAATAGTTGTCAAATGGATGTGTAAACTTGAAAACAGATGTACAGACATTGCTGGAAAACTAAAGAAAACCTATGACAATATTCTTTCTTATTATTTCCCATACCTCATTAAGTATCTGTCATGCCTAACAATACTGCAAGAGCCATACAATTATCCAAATTTCTCCAGGAATCCAACAAAGTTTTGAGCAGGTAATTACTGAAAATCCTCTTAAACCTTTTTTTCCCCCTTTTTTTAAAGAGTAACAAATGTTTTAATTATTTGAGTAATCCAAATTATATTTGATAGATCATTCAGTGGCTGCTCCAGTACTTACAGCTTTGTTCCTATAATATGAATTTCTGTAAGATCAATTAAACCTTATAAGAACTTCATTTAATCACACCAGACAAGCATTCAAGATGGTTATTCTCATAGACTAATTAACACTAAATATAATGAAATATATTGAGATTTAGTTGATTATAATCCAATTTCTGAGTTAATACTCTGTTAACATTGATGTTTCTGTTTTTATCTCCTATAGTATTATCACTGCAACAAAACACATTGTCTTAAGAATACCTAGAGATCAAAATCAGACTTTTAATATTTAGATACCAATACTTCCCAGTGTAAAAAAAACCAACCCATTACATTCCATGTTAATAAGTGAGAATTATCTCATGTCATATGAAAGGTCTGGAATTTCAGTGGAGAGGGGGACATGATGTTAGGGTAATTCTCTGGAAACTGGAGACAGATGTTTGGTGTTTTTTTATAACGGAGCCACTAGCTCAAACTTCCATAATCATATGTGAAAATTCAGCTGATGTTTGTAGAACATTATGACAAGTAAAGTGAACTTATCTGGCAGCCAAAGGATGCTATATACTGACCTATCATTTCAGAGAATGAATTTCCTTTCTGAAACAGACAGAGCAGAATAGTTAGGCAGTTTGAGACACAGTCACCTAAAGACTGTTATTTGTGCACGTGTACTCTTTGAAAAGGAGACTAATGGGGGGGGTAAAAGATAAATTGATAATGGCTAGCAAGTCTTACAAAACGTAAGTCTGCTATTCTAAGTCAGAGAAGCAAACTGTATCTCATACTGGCTAATGATGATACTTTTGAAGAATGATCAAGAAATGCTTATTAAGAGTATGTTTCTTTGCAATGCTGATGAATGAAGCTTTTTAAAAAGGATGTGTGTAACTTTGAAATTTTAAAAAATATACCAAAACATTGTTGCTTATTATCTAACACACTGTAAAGAAGATACCAGGGAAGAGAGAAAAAAAAAGGG
>VWZI01007805.1:92295-181016 GCA_013396835.1 Psilopogon haemacephalus
ATAACTATAGCATCTATCTACACTGAAAGGTGTGTTATTTTTTTTAAAAAAGCATCTCATTAGTTGTCAGCTCAAGGGTATCTTCAAAAGCAGTCCCTGAGCATTCAATATCTTTCTGACAGCCTCCTTATCTCTTACAAGCTGTTGTGAGAAGTGAATCAAACCAGCATGTCATGAAGACTGCTTTCTAACACTGTAAATCAAAGGAATCACATGCATCTGATCAGTTAACTACTCCTTTTCAGATCATCAAAACAGGTTAAGTTTCTGACATGAAAAGTGGAAGAAAATCTACTTCTGTCACCTAAACTTTTTTTTTTTTTGTTTTGTTTTTAAACTATAACAAAACCCAGGGAAAAACACTAAAGATTATTTAAATATACAATTCGGAACTTCAAAAAACCTCTCAAACTGAATTGTGATTTCACATTTTCACATTTAAACATTACGTTTTGAAAGTAGAGTTAGAAAATCATCTTAGATAAGCTTTTACTTTCCACTTCTTTCTTGTGACATATTACTACAATCTGCATTCACATCTGCTTTGTAAACACATTTGCATTGACAGCTTTCTGAACACAATGCCTCAACACAAATTCAGGCTGTGAAGCCTGAAATTACTTAAGTATGTGTTGTAGAACACTTCAGAATTCATATATTTGTATTTAAATATTTTCACTCAAAGTAATCGGTATAGAAAAGTTTCATCTTACCTTGAGTTTCTATCTTTTAAATTTCCCTGAATATGGAAAATAATTATTTTCTTTGCTCATATAGAGGGTGATAAGGCATGGTATATTGCACAAAAGCTCTTGGTAAGTCCAAGAGCAATGTGACTTTTGAGTAACAATAACAATACATTCCAGAATATACAAAAGAAGACCATACACTCTGGAGTCCATAAAAGCCCATCTGGATAAGCCTATTTGTGTACTTGCTTAGCTTTTTCCAAGAGAGCACAAAAGAATAAGGCAAGCAAAGAGTTTCATCAAGGGTTCTGATCGTGATATAAAACACTCTACAGTGACAGAGCACAGCAGGAAACCAATGAACTGAGCCAAATGAAAAATGGAAAGAACACCTTTTTTTAAGAAGTGAGTTTCACATCCTCACTTGTTCAGAGTATGAAAATTTTTCATTACCTGTAGCACAGATCTAGAAACGCTCCTAATAAGACGTTCTAGTTCTACTCAGCCTGCCCCAAACACCCACCAGGTCGAAAGCATTTATCTTCAATTCATCTGTTCCCACACAATCATAGAAACATTTAGATTAGAAAAGACCCTTAGGATCATTAAGTCCAGCCATTTATAGTAATAGTTGACAGAGAAAAGATATAGATTTGGCCATATACATTTGGCTTTCCAAACCAATTTCAGATTTTTGAGAACTGATTAATACAGCAGATTTTATTTCATACATTGTGGATGTAAAGTCTGAATGACAAGCATCTGATTGCCCATGCCTTCTGAAAGCTGATATTATCAACACTACTTTTCATGTATTTAATATTCAAGGGGTTTTAGAGAAAGCTGCCGGTTTCAATGTTATCAGTACAACTTTGCACAACTGATTTCTTACTTTGTGCATCTCATCTGATTTTTTCTTTAATTTGTTGTTTGTGGTTTTAATAAAATTCTTCCAAAACTATCCTGCAGGTGGAGGTTAAAAGAGAAGGTGTCCTGAGCTGGAGCTGTTTCTAGTTGTTGAACTCTCCTAATGTTAAGGAAAGAAGAACTTCACATTTCCTTATAAATAAACAAAATTGATACCAAAAAAGTAACGCTTTTTCCATCCTAGCTGGAAAGATGAGCAAACCCATTAACTCAAGTTAATCACTTCGGTCTGAAGACGTACAAAACAAGTAATATCTCTAAATGAAAGCAAATTATGTTTTACATGCCATATGAATATATTTGAAGAGTAGCACAATAACAATACTCATAAGCAAACAAAATAGCCCAGCGGTTATTTTCAGTCATACAACACTGTACTGACATGCAATGTACTTATTAAAGGAGTCATATAAATTCAAGATGAACAGACACAATAAAATACTAAGAAGACACCAAATGTTCTTTTCTAATATCCACTACCTCTTAATTGAATTCCAGCTATCTCTGTATAGAAAATGGTTTTTCCTCTCTAATCACCCTAGTGAGGCCTTTTGCCTTTTTCTTTTTCTTTTCTTAGTTCACATTTCTCAGGTTCATATAATGAAAACCTGAGTCACTAAGTCTGAAATTAAATGACAAGCTGATCGGGATCACTGCAATGACACAGAATAAATAACACCTGGAGAAGATGGACAGAAATAGTTAGCTTCTTCCAACTAGTTGGAGTTGCCAGCTTCACTCATTCTACATAAATGATCCCCCAATGCAGACTTATCTAGATCCAGGTCTAAACTCTAGTATGGAGGTAGAAAGTTACTTGGTTTGTTTGGACCAGACAATTGGCTAGGATACACCTCAAATCTAGAAAGGCAAGGAAAGAAAAGATCTTGACTAGAAGAAGCTCAGTGAAAGTCTGTTGCCTTGATGTGGCCAAATACTAGCAAAACTGAGACAGAAGAATAAAGAAGAGGTGACTGGGTATGATCATTATGGCTACACCAGGGGCAGATCCTACCTGACAAACCTAGTGGCTTTCTATGAACAGGTCACAACATTAATAGATGAAGGGCAAGCAACTGATGTCATTTATCTGGACCTGAGAAAAGCCTTTGACACTGTCCCGCACCACATCCAATCTGGTGAAACTTGGATTTGATGGGTGGACCAGCAGATGGATAAAGAAGTGGCTTGATGGCCACACACCAAGAGTGGCTGTAAATGGGTCCATGTCCAGGTGGAGGCCAGTGACAAGCAGAGTCCCTCAGGGATTAGTCCTGAGACTTGTTCAATATCTTTGTGGGTGATATGGACAGAGGTAGAGTGCACTCTCAGTAAGTTTGCTGATGACACCAAGCTGCGTGGTGCAGCAGACACACTGGAGGGCAGGGATGCCATCCAGAGGGACCTGGACAGGCTGGAGAGGTGGGCAAAAGCCAACCTCATAAGGTTCAACAAGACCAAGTGCAAGGTCCTGCACCTGGATCAGGGCAATCCCAAGCACAAATACAGGCTGGGCAGTGACTGAGTGCAGAGCAGCCCTGAGAAGAGGGACTTGGGGGTGCTGGTGGATGAGAAGCTCAACATGAGCTGGCAGTGTGCACTTGCAGCCCAGAAAGCCAACCAGATCCTGGGCTTCATCAGGAGAAGTGTGGCCAGCAGGTTGAGGGAAGTTATTCTCCCCCTCTACTCAGCTCTGGTGAGAGAAAATATGACACTATTACAGGTAATCTGAATGCTTAGAAAAACAATACTTTTTTTTCCAAACAAAATAAATTTACAATCTGTATCTAACTACTGAATATACAGGACAATTTATTACATAGACAAGAAGAGATATTGCTGGAAATAGAATATGTTGTCCATCAGACATATTAAAACATTATTTCTAAAACTGGTTTTCACATGGAGCATTGTCTACCTAAAGATTCATTAAAATGGTTTTGCAAATTGTTTCTCTGGAATTCAAGAAAGAAGTCTGAATAGACAAGAAAGTAATGTCACTTCATTTAATTACTTCTCTAATTTAGTCCTGCAGAAAAGAATGCATTAAATTCAGATTTTATTTTTGTTTCTTTACTAAGGTTTTGGGGTCAAAAAAAGGTCAGTATGTAATGAAAAAATACAGTTAAAAGTACAAATCTATCTGGCATTTAAGCACATAAAATTTCCTTGAACTTTGCTTTAACACTGCTTGGATAGCATAATGGTGGTAATTTTATCTTCCCTGTAATCACAGAATCAGAATTATTTTGGTTGGAAAAGACCTCTAATCAAGTCCATTGACCTACCACCACCAAGGCCATTAAGCCAAGTCCCAAAGTGAACTTGCCTTTCCTTGCCTTGCGACACCTCGGGGTGCAAAAAATCTACAAGACATTTTAGAGGGAATAAACTTTACACTGAACAGTTTACAGAGCACAGAACTGACTAGTATTCTATATTAGCAAGTTAGAAACATGGCAACAAAGAGAAGTAGAAGTTATAGGGTTATACAGCCATTTGTTTTTTCTCTCCAAGTGTAAAGCATGGTTATGCTTCTTCAGAGACATGTCAGACTCACAGTTTTCCTTATAATAACTAACAATTACATTTCCCATTTCTTAATTGCACTGCAGTTATCTAATGAAGGGTGCTTGGTTTTCTTCTGAAAATAAACATACATGCACTAGAGGGGGAAAACAAAACCAAAACCAACCAACCAAACAAACAAACAAAAAAAAGCACCTTCTGAAATGACAGGTTAGAACTTGTTAGAACCTCTTGGAAGAGGTCCAGAAAAATCTAACTCTATTCTATTCAGCGGTAAAAGCAGTATGCAGCAGAATGGAATTTAAACAAAACAACTTGATACTATTACCTGTAACAGATATTAACACTGATGCCAGATATTGTCTTAACTGATACAAGACCAAAGCACTGTTGCAAGGTTTGAAGTAGGGAGAAAAAAAAAAAAAGAATGAATTTTTAAAAATCAGCTTTCAAACATGGTGTTTTCCAAAGGAAAAGTTTTGGTTTGGTTTGGCTTGGCTTGGCTTGGTTTTGTGATAGCACTCTCTAAGTACTGCTTAATAGAATGAAGAATGAAACAGGTTTGGTTATTCACAAAGTCAACTGAAACTAATTCTGCAAGACTGTTTTGAGACAAACTGTGTTGAGATTTTATTTCCAAAACTTTTATTAACTGAGATTGAATAATAATCCTTAAAGCTGTCAACCTATAAATTAACTGAAACATTACAATATTTTTTAAAAGAAAATTATTATTTTAAAAAAAATACTATAGTCCCTCTGTAGGTCACAGTTTCCTCTGCTCAAAAAGTTCAAATGTTATCCTTTCAAATAAAGAATTCTTCTATAGATTGAGATTATTTTACATGAACTATTCTCCAGAAAGTCTTAAAATTACTTCTTCCTTCAGCGTACCTTCCTGAATGGCAATACCTTGAATGCTTCTTTTAGCTTGCGTTTTTCTTTGCATAAGGTTTGTAAAAAAGACATTATAAAATACAATAAATATAACGATTAACTGCCAGTGAATAAAAACTTGAGATTCTAGGAAGCCAGAGCTTTTTCTCTTTACTACAAAAATCTTTTAAATCCACAACTTAATTTTAACTCTTAGCTGGCGAGAAGACAAAAGGTATCTCTCAATCATTTAACAGTATATATGACCAATTGGCCAAATTAAGCAAGGAAAATGTAAGCCAAATGCTATGAATATTTACACCAGAAGGTCAGGTACAGGATACATACATCTGATTCATAATTAAGCTCTGTGGAGCTCAGTGCCAAAAAATGCCACAATATCACACTCAAGGATTTCCAATAAGTTTATGTCAACACAATCAGAAGAGATAATTGAGTGAAAGACCCAGCTAGAATACTCCTAAATCTAAGCAAACTTTCAGTTATAAAACTAATGGAAGGTTTTAAGCTTTAATTCCCAAACTTTTCTTATGATTTCAGGACATGGAAGGTATAGTGGTAAATACATTTGGAAGGGAAAGGTCTGTCATCCATTAAACATAGAGCAGCCTTTATTGTGCTTGATCACATCACAATGCAACTGTGTTCTGTTCCAAACATAAATAGATTAATGTTAAATGAAGTTGTTTGCTTAAAATAACATAGTCTTGTTTTTAATTGTTTTTATAATAAAAAGGACTTGTTATAAACAAAAATGAGTATCATGCTTTCGAATACTGGTGTAAGTCAATTGCACATCCTGAAGGATATAGCAGATACATTTTCTACAACCTTCACTATCATGAAACACATTTCACTGCTGGAAAAGTGTTCTGTGAACATCTGTCTGCTTATTCATATATGTTAATGTTTTAATCCATCATAAAGGAATTCTAATTGCAAGACAAAAAATCCTCAACAGTGTATGAACATGCAATCACACTATCCCTGAAAATTCAAATAGATAGATCGAGGAAAAGTAGAGCAGCCATAGATCATTAAAATAATTTCTTAACCTGAGACAAAATGACACCAAAATGCCATATCTTTTCTCTTATGAAGAGAAAAATTAAGAGTGTGACTACTTGTCTGATAGGGAGTGAAATGAACCATTTATAGATTCATAGAATCAGTCAGGGTTGGAAGGGACCACAAGGATCATCTAGTTCCAACCCCCTTGCAATGCCCAGGGACACCCTACCCTAAATTAGGCTGGACAGAGCCTCATCCAGCCTGGCTGCAAACACCTCCAGGGAAGTGGCCCCACTACCCCCCCTGGGCAACCCGTTGCAGGGCCTCACCACTCTCATAGTGAAAGACTTCCTCCTCACATCCAATCTCAATCTCCCCACCTCCAACTTTGCTCCATTTCCCCTACTCCGGTCACTACCTGATAGCCTAAAAAGTCCCTCCCCGGCTTTTATGTAGGTCCCCTTCAGATACTGGAAGGCCACAATAAGGTCACCTCAGAACCTCCTCTTCTCTGTACTGAACAGTCCCAACTCTTTCAGTCTGTCCTCACAGGAGAGGTGCTCCAGCCCTCTGATCATCCTTGTGGCCCTTCTCTGGACATGCTCCAGCATGTCCACATCCCTCTTGTAATAGGGGCTCCAGAACTGGACTCAGTACTCCAGGTGGGGTCTCACCAGGGTGGAGTAGAGGGGGGGAATCACTTCAAACTTTACCAAATTTTGCTATAAAAACTGCAGTTGCTGCAGCCAATTCCATGCTGCTACTAATTCTTCTTTGTTAATTCCTCAATTACTTAAGAAAAAAAGAAGTTGTTTTGAGCTTCATCAAGAACGGAGGGTGTTTCCTCACATATCTTATATGAGGCTTCCGAATGAAAGCATGTTTGACTAACTAATGGGAAAGGATTTGAAAAAAGAATTGCATTGGTTAGAGAAGGACCCTGGAGTGAGGAATTAGGGGAGCCTGAAATTGGAGCTTCAATGAAATTAATACTTATTTTATCAAGACTGAGTGTGCTTCCAATTTATGGAAAATACTGACATTTTCTGTGATGCAAAAATGCCTTCTTCACACATAACAATGTTGTTTTAACAACAATTATCCCTAGCTGCTAACTAAAATGAACATTGCCAACATGTAACTGTGGAATTCAGAAGTTTTGCTCCCCTACTCCAGGAGCAATGGATATAGTTGTAGCACTTTAATCATCTTTGAAGATTTTGTAACACAGTTCACATAATATAGATGTGTTAAAAAGATGTGGAAACTGGAATATGGGTCCTCTCAGTGACTTATTAAGAAACTGGATAGATTTATAGTGGGAATTTGCTGTGATTCAAAAGTTTACTTTGGCAATATTTTCACAAAGTACATTTAAGTAGAATGGAAATTCACTTTAGAAAACTTCTGCAATTTTATTTTAAATAAAATAAAATAAAACTTGTTTTAAATAAAATAAAATATTGTCAGTCTGAATAATCAATAGCTAAACTTAAAATGTATATTTAAATAATTATATAACAGAGTAAAGTATATTGACCTTTCTATACTGCATTCAATTATACTGATCAAATACAAAGCAGACTGAAAATAAGGGCACGCAGTAGCAAGTTTAAGGGCAACAAGGCAGGTTAGGAGGCTGGACCACAAGTCACATGAGGTGTGGCTGAGGGAACTGGGATTGTTCAGCCAGGAGAAGAGGAGGCTCAGGGGTGACCTTATTGCTCTCTACAAATACCTGAAAGGAGGTTGTAGCCAGGTAGGGGTTGGTCTCTTCACCCAGGCACCCAGTGATAAAACAAGAGGACACAGTCTCAAACTGCACCAGGGCAGGTTTAGGCTGGATGTTAGGAGAAGTTCCTCACAAAAAGAGTGATTTGGCCATTGGACAGGGTTGCCTGGGGAGGTGGTGAAGTCACTAGTCACTACCCCTAGAGGTATTTTAAAGGAGACTGGATGAGGCACATAGTGCCATGGTTTAGCTAATTAGAATGCATTAGGTGATAGGTTGGACTCCATGATCTTAGAGGTCTTTTCCAACCTGGTTGATTCTGTGATTCTGTGATTTTGTGAAGTTGCTCTCCTTTAAAGGTTTTATGGGAGATCGCTTTCTCTGGCCAGACATAATACTTAGTCAAAAATTCAGTTCAATTTGGGTTATATTTTAAATATTTTTCTTCTTTTTTGCTTTTGGGGTCACACATCACTTCTCTACAAAGTAGGAGATATCCTGTTAGTTAAAGTTTCATTACATTGCATGAAACTCTTTGCTTTTACAGACAGATACAGAAGAAAATTCTGTAATAGAAAATTCTATACACAATGTTGAAAAAAATCCTCCAAAGCACCTAAGAATTCATCTTTGCATGTAAAATATATTTTAATATATACTGCACTGATGACAATTAATAAACTATGATTTCTAAGTCATATGTTAGTACTACTTTGTATTGTAGGATTGTTTTTAAAATGGTTCTGAGTTGTTTTGAGCCAATTACTAGGTGTATTGACAAGTCATAGAATCAAAGAATCAGTCAGGGTTAGAAGGGACAACAAGGATCATCTAGTTCCAACACCCCTGCCCCCTAGATCAGGCTGGCGAGAGCCTCATCCAGCCTGGCTGCAAACACCTCCAGAGATGTGGCCCAAACCACCTCCTTGGCAACCCATTACAGGGTCTCACCACTCTCATGGTGAAGGACTTCATCCTCACATCTAGTCTGAATCTCCCCACCTTCAGCTTTGCTCCATTTCCCCTACTCTGGTCACTACCTGATAGCCTAAAAAGTCCCCACCCAGCTTTTATGTAGGTCCCCTTCAGATACTGGAAGGCCGCAATAAAGTCACCTCAGAACCTCCTCTTCTCTGTACTGAACAGTCCCAACTCTTTCAGTCTGTCCTCACAGGAGAGGTGCTCCAGCCCTCTGATCATCCTTGTGGCCCTTCTCTGGACATGCTCTTGTAACAGGGGCTCCAGAACTGGACACAGTACTCCAGGTGGGGTCTCACCAGATCTGAGTAGAGGGGGAGAATAACTTCCCTCAACCTGCTGGCCACACCTCCTGATGCCAAGGATCTGGTTGGCTTTCTGGGCTGCAAGTGCACACTGATGGCTCATGTTGAGCTTCTCGTCCACCAGCACCCCCAAGTCCCTCTCCTCAGGGTTGCTCTGCAGTCAGTCACTGCCCAGCCTGTATTTGTGCTTGGGATTGCCCTGATCCAGGTGCAGGACCTTGCACTTGGTCTTGTTGAACTAAACCAGAAAAATTTCAGATAATTCTACATTTCTTCAGTCAGGTTTTCCTTATTTTCCATCAGTTCTGGCTGAACCAGAACTCAGAACATAACAGGTCTGGGCTGGAATTTCTCTGATATAACAATTCCAGTTGTTGTGGTACAGAAGTAATGCTATAATGTAGATGAGGAATTTGACTAAGAAACAGTGCTTCAGGGAAGCTAATAGTGAGCCTCTGTTTTTAATGTATCTTTCAAGGTATTAAGGGGAAAAAAAAACCCAAACAGCTGACCTTCTGAAGAGTTATACAAACTGTAAATGGTTCTCAGCAATTACTAGTAAGAGGTTAAAACATACTCAATAAAAAAAAAAACAAACAAACAAAAAAAAATAAGGCAAAATGAAGCCATATTTTCAGAGTGCACTTTAGTGGTAATGATCATCAATACTCCGTCTTGTGCTGCTAAAGACCAGTATTTTACTTCAAGTATGTGAAATTATCAATTATACCTTCCCAGGAAAAAAAGACTCAGTGTTTACCCACTTTACAGTGTAGTCCTGACATGTATACAACTATCATATCAATCACTCCAAATATACAGTAACTATCATCACTAAAAAGAGTGGAAAGGTATGAACTGCCCATTATTGAAAAAAAAAAACCAAAACCAAACCCAAAACAAACAACAGTACTAAGAAGATTAAAATATTACTCTTAAAATCTTAAAATACTTGCTATTCAGAACTATGATAAAACAAACTCAATGTTAAAAAAATGCACTCACAACAATATAGCAGTAAAAAGAAACAATAAAAAAAAATACAGTAAACGTTAAAATTTAAGTTTCCTAAATTAGATTTCATCAGCCTGGTAGTCAGTTCTTGAAAGGCTCCTATTGTTTGTTTTATTACCATCTGTTAAAACACAATTCATACAGAGATGGACTGTCACATTTTAAGACTAACTGAAAGAACTAACTAGTAACAAACATTTTAGCCTATGTACCTCATCTTTTCATTCTGTCAGTACAGTCAGAGTGATGATTATCTTTCAGAAAAGGGGGACTTTCACTGGACTCTTTTCTACTATTTTATATATATTAGTCTGTGTGATTTTTACTAGTTTTAAAGTTAATATATCTTTTCAGTTCTCCAATTTTCCCCTCAAAATTTGGATTATCTTTTAGACCTTAAAGATGCTGAACTACAATTTTGACCACAATACATTTCTCCTGTAGAAGCCGACAGATTACATTGATAGTATATCCTTCCTGATGAGATCTGCTAACGTATTTTTACAGAATCTGTGCACCATCACTGATTGAATTTAGTAAGAATACAGCATAACGGAAAACTGCCCTGTAAGACAAAGGCCCCAGAAAAAGCTGGACAAGCCCTTCAAAGCATGTCAACCTCTTCAATAGCAAGCAAGCATGGCTGAAGAATACTGCAGATGAATGCAAAATTCCTGTCTGAGCTCAAACATCAAAATAAAGTGCATAATATATGGACTACCTATGATTAATATAGAGACCAGTGATGACTACTTGTGGTAATGACAGGACGAGTGGGAATGGGTTCAAATTGGCGGAGGGGAGATTTGAATGGGATGTTAGGAAGAAATTCTTCACAGTGAGGGTGGCGAGGCACTGGAACAGGTTGCCCAGGGAGGTTGTGTCTGCTCCCTTCCTGGATGTGTTCAAGGCCAGGCTGGATGAGGTCTTGAGCGACCTGATCTAGTGGGAGGTGTCCCTGCCTATGGCAGGGGGTTGGAACTGGATGATCTTTCAGGTCCCTTCCAACCTAAACCATTCTATGATTCTATGATTACTATCCATGATGAATATAGAGTGTACAGAATTGCAGTTAGGAGTTGAACTGCACCTGGAGATGGAACCAGTGAGAAATATGAGGGGTAATAAGAAGGCCTTGAATAAGCATGCTAGCAGCAAAAAGCAAACACAGGAAAATGTGGCCCAACATTTAGTAGGACAGAAAAATGAGTTCTAAAGGATGTAGCATAGCCAGTAGGTCTACAAAATAATTCATCCTCTATTTTGTACTTCAGAGACCAGCTTTAGAACACTGCATTTGTTTTTGCAATCTCTACAAGGAAGACACTGAAATATAAGAGAAGGCTATCAAGAAGGTCAGGGTCTGAAACACATGATATAGCAAGAGAGGCTGAGGAAATATATTTTTGGCATCAGGAAGATATCCTGAGAAAAAACATAAAGACACATAAATACTGGTGAACATAAAGGTGAAGAGACATGTTTTCTTAATGAAATCCTACATTCCTCTGAGTTACAAACACATAATGAGAGATAAAATAACACTGGAACTTTGGACAACATTGAGGATGCAGAAGGACAGTTATTCAAAAGCTGATGAAGCTCAAGGTACAAATACTAAGTGAGTCCTGCTGTTGGAAGGTTGCTGTTATATGTTAGGAATGGGATGTTAGGAGGAAGTTCTTCACAGTGAGAGTGGTGAGGCACTGGAACAGGTTGCCCAGGGAAGTTGTGTCTGCTCCCTCCCTGGAGATGTTGAAGGCCAGGCTGGATGAGGCCTTGAGCGACCTTATCTAGTGGGAGGTGTCCCTGCCTATGGCAGGGGGATGGAACTGGATGATCTTTCAGGTCCCTTCCAACCTAAACCGTTCTATGATTCTATGTTAAAAGAAGGAACTACAATGAAATAAATGTTAACTGTAGGAAGATACACCAGAAGCTCTAAGGATTTGCATCAAAGCTACTTATAATAATTCATCTGAAAGGAAAACACAACTAAGAAATTTCTGCACTGCCTGCTGTAGGGTGGATCCTATCACTTAAGTTGGTATCTATAGCAGTAGAACAGAACATGACACACGTGACAGTACTGGAAGTGGCAAAATGGATGATAAACTTACTGGAGCCATATTTAAATATTATTTATTTAGATTTACTGGTATTTCTAGAAATCTTCAGTAATGAGGTGTACTCATACCTGTGAGATCACAGTGTCATACCTCTGGAATCCACTACAGTTAAAAATAAAGCCAGAGGTTCTTGCTGGGAGTGTTTCTGTATAGAAGTCTATCTGATTCTATGTGAGAAAGGTCTATGTTAGTGCACTATTTAGCAGGAGAAATATGCTTTTGAAGTAAATTTTCTGATCATCCACACTTATGAAATGGTCTTTGAGCACTTGAATTTTTTTTTTTCAAATAAAGCTAAATCAAAACATTTGTCCCAAGAGCATGCTTAGTCTATCCCAACTGCTGATGAGCATTTAATTCACAAACCAAACCACAGTTAGTCAGAAATATATACCCCATAACACTTACAGTATGAATGCAGAGTTATAATTATTGTTTTACAGACCTGTTTCTGTTGCACCATACCGTTACTGAGGTACTGATAGATTGAATTTCTCCTCAGGAAATTCTCCTCTTTGTGTATTGTCTACAGAAGATGCAATCAAACAGTATTTGACTAAGTGTTTGAAACTGCAGATGTGCAAAGTGCCCCAAATCCACCAAAATATTCTTGTGTAAAATAATGAGTTATTAAAAAACATTTTAAAAGTCCTTTAGTAAATGAGTAATGTACTGAGTGTTGTAATCAGTTTCCAAAATGTGGAGAAGTTACCACTGGGATTCTAAAGGGAAATGTGATGGTCTATGCCATCCATTATATTTAAAAATTAACTAGGAAAGTGATAGCATGATAGATTAAATTCATTATTGGTAAATGCAGAGCAATACATATGAGGAAAACTAATCTAACAATCCTAATTATAGTAGTGTCCTATTCAGGAAAGAGAGCTTGAAAACACTGCAGACAGTTATCTGAAAATGTAGGCACAATGTTTTGTGACAGTCAGAAGACAAAAAAAATGCTCATAATTATTACTAAACATACTAAACATAACATGGTCATAAAACACCATTTTGTCAAATGGCAAATCGATGATGCTTGGGTGTTGCAAAGGTTTGTAGTCAAATGACTTTCAGGAGCATGTAAAAACAGTTGAGAAAATCAAGAAAAGGGCATTATGGATTGTGAAAGGTACAAAATATTTTTCATAGTGCAATGATCCAAGAAGGTTAGAATCGTTTTGTATTGAAAAAGTGATGACTGTGCAGGATACATCAGGAATCATAAGTAGTATAACTGAAGTGAATCAACAACAATACTTCAACATTTTTTTCATAATACAGGAGGAAACAAACACATTTAACATCAAAGAAAACATTTTTTTTCTCACAATGCATAAAGAAATTTCAGAGCTTGCCAACAAAGTATATAGTGGAGTTCAATTAATAAGCACATTTTAAACGATTAGCAAATGACTATTCAATCTTCCTAAATGCAAAAATTTGAACTCAACATCCTGATTAGGAAGCTGCTAAGCCACTGGTAAATGGAAACTGGAAAGATATACTGGGGAACATAGAAGAAATATTTACCTTATTGATGATGATACATTCCCTATTTCATCTCAAGCACTTTTAGAAATGAGACAGACCTTTGAATGAGTATGATAATATCTTCTTATGAGTAGTAAGACAAAGAATTTTCTTGGTCTGTGCACTGAGTGATCTGTTGGAATGATCAATGGCATTTGAAATCTGCTTTGGGGAACAATGATCCTGCATTTTTAATGCACACTGAATTCAAGTGTAATCTTGTTTTTGTTGTTGTTGTCATTCAGGGTTGGATTTGTGCTTATTAAAATGAATAGGAGGGTTTTTATCAACTTCAGTAACAAGTCTGAAATTTAGTTTAAAGCTACATGTATTTGTCAGTCCAAGATATACACTGAATATGAAAAAATAAAAATAGAATGTCAGTTCTTTCTTCATGTAATCCATCAGTAGAAACAAAATAGATATCACCGCAGCAACTAATCAAATTACATCTATTTACATGATAAAGAAAATTTGAGAATATATCAGAAAGTGAATTTAGAAACAGAGGATAACCAAGGAAACTTGCTTATCTCTCTGCCTAACAGAAAAGACAAGCATCACTTTGTTACCATGCACAGAAATTAATTGTAAAATGAAGTAATATTACTGGAGAAGAAATTATGGACAAAATAACGACTAAGTTAGTGATATTAGAATATTGAACTGACTGCAAAATTCACTAAAAGTAATATTTAATACATGAGGTTTTAATTTCCAGAAGAAAGCTTTTTAGAAGCATTTAAGAGGTAGAAGTGTGATTGGCAATCTTTTTAGCTACTAAGAATACCCCTATTTTAAGAAAAACAAAATTCATTTTGTAAGAATAACAAAACTTTTTTAAAAGATCCATGTCACTTTAGGAAAAAAAAAATAGGTATGCCACTAAAATCTCTCTTGGTATCAAACCACTACATTGAATCCATTACATGCCACCCACTGCAACCCAATATAAGACTTGTTTTATGCAGCTTTATTTATCATGGGAAGACATTAGAAGTATCTCTACAATGTGTATTCTCATATCAATAATTGTTTTGCATTGCTACTTCATAAGTTCGTAAAGTAAGTAAATGAGTTTGTGCTTTGCAAATAAACACACAGTGCCAGCTTCCTCCAAGTACTCATTTTCACAGTCCAGTACTTTCTCCTGTCAGATTATGTATTCCATAGCTGTTTTAAATCTCATTAAAAGCATTCTGGCCTCCTGTTTTTTCATTAAACAATTCACATTTTCAAATTAATTATATAGAAGTACTAAAATTAACTACATACGTACAATTTTAGAGTATTCCTATTTAAGCTTTCTCTTGGAATTGTTTCATTCCATATGTTATGACTATTATTATTATGCAGCTACCTCTTAATCTCTTGGTTTAATTTATGAATAGACTATCAGATTTACATAACAAACTTTTACCAAGTTCCATGGAAAGTGTTTTGTGTGGAAGGAAATAATATTTACTTCTGGAAACTTCTTAAAAAATGAAATGTGAAACTGTTTTCCTAGGGTAAGTCTGATTTCTTCTTCTCACTCATCACTCGATACCAATTTCCATTGAAAAAGTTAAATTCTAATGGTAGAACTTGCTCAGAAATTCCAAAAAGAGATAATGGGCAGGATGCATTTAAAAAAACCCCAAACAACATCAAATTAAGTATAAAAACAGTTTTATTAATTTAAAATTAATACATTAAGACGCACTTATTGAAGTGATAGATATAGTTCTGGTTTTGACTGTAATGTAGTACTTTAATTTCTAAACTAGTAGTAATTACTCAGTATTTATTGTTACATGACAGTTCTACCTAATTACTAAAATATTTTTAAACTTTCACAAATAGTTTAATTAAGCCATGTCTGCGTGCTTTTACATGGCAATATTGTTTCCGGCAACTGATTTGGTATGACTTGGTCCAACTAAAGTGTATTAACATAGAATTAAAAATAAAATCAAAGAAAACAAAAATAGTCCTGTAAAGCTTCCTGCAAAAATAAGGGGTTTTTTTGGGCACTTGTATTTAGATTGCATTTTTTTCTAATTCCTGAGACAGTCCCAAATATCACTGCCCAGAGGAATGCTTGCCATAAGATATTCTTACTAGAGCAGCTGTAGGTTACCCAGCAACCAGTTAATACCAATTCCTGCTGGGTCCCTTGTCAAGAGCAAGAAATCCCCTATTTCCCTTTCTCTCTTTCTTTCTTTCTTTTAAACTCTTCCAAAAGGAAGAATCTACAGACACTATACAAGCAATTCTTAAGAAATCAGTTGGCAAAAGATTGTGTCTGATTACAAACAAATGCTTCAATCTTTTCTGCCTGAAGATTCTAACAATATTTTCTATTAAAATCCCCACAGTATATGCCACTAACAATATTCAAAAAGTCTTGCAACATTACTATTCCAAAGATAAATCTACACCTATTCAATTTAATCTTTCTTGTACACAGGCAACTGGAAATAGAGTGTTCCAAACTGCGTCTTATCAATGCCTAGCACAATGCTTTATTACCAGTCCCTCCTAAATGACCTAATACATTGCAAAATTGCATTACAGTTCCTCCATACCAGTATCTTATTGCCGTCTTCCAGACAACTGTCATTGTAATAGTAACTCTCACTCACTGTACACACAACTCTTTTGATAATAATTTTTTGGTCCATTTCTAACACTTCAGTTGGCAAACTTCTCTAAGTTTTCTTATTCCTCTGCCTTAGCAATACCATGGAACTTTGCGTGGCTGTTGCTTTCACTAAGGCTTCCAAATACCTCAAGAAAAGTGGCATGGGTATTGATCTGGTTTGTGATTTGACTGAAAAGAAAAGTTACCGTAATAGCAAGAAAAGAATAATGAAGTACATGACTAGCAAAATCAGAGATGAGATGATTCATTTTATTAATTATCTGTAAAATATATTTCATGTTCTGCATTACATAATATATGACTAATACACAGTAACCAACACAGATAATAGAGTCCCTATTTCCTGATACCGCTCCCTGATTCATAAGTAATGGTGTCACTAGATAGCACAGGGCACTGTTCTAATCTCTGTATGTTTTCCAGGATACTTTGTCAGTTAAGTTCCTCCTGTTCAAAGCATGAAATACCCAAGCTGATGCCTGTGAGAATAAATTGTCAGAGATGTCATTAGAGGAATGGCATTTCCTATATCCTCAAAGTTTCTGACAAGCAGAATAAATTAACTAAATCACAGCGCCTTTGTAAAGAATCTGCGGGGTGGATTTTTTTCTGGGCAAAGATCTATTTTATATGTGATGTAACATCAAGTAGAGTTTATGCTTCAGGCTTCTGTTTCAGTTTATGTTGCAGGTTCAGTGTAACTGAATTAAGAATACAAAAAGTCATAGTAAAACTATTTATTAGATAACTTCTCTAAACTATTCTTAAATTTTATGGAAGATATATTTAACCAAAAGCAGAGAGACAAGAAGCTGAAATCTACGATTTTTGTTTTATACACTGTAAGCTGAAATAAAATTAGGTTTTCTTTATACTTACTCCAAATAGCATCTTGCATAAGCCTAGCTACTAAATCAATTTCTTGATAGGGTGAAGAGTTATTTAAATTGCCCTACTACAGCTACCTGTTGTTACTATGAAACATTATGTTGAGAAAATAAAGGTTTTATAAGCAATATGCAGGTTCATCCAAAAATTAGCACCAATTAAAACTTTATATTGGACCATATTATTATATATTTTATAAATATTTCGTATTTTAAATAAATTCTATTTTATAGACTAGTAATGCGAACATGCTAGTTTTAATTTTATTGTCTCTCCAATTATAAAGTTCCTTTAGGACTAAAGCTATAACTGATATCTTCAAAACCAAACACATTTACAAGAACTTTTTTTTCATGTGTTTTATTTATCATTTCTCCAATCAAGCAAGGCTAAAAGATATTTTAATCTATTGGAATAGATCAGATAGCAAGTTATGGCTGTCCAACAACAGAAACCCCTTATTCCTACCTTTCTCAACAAGCTATGTTTTGCTGGACTTCTTTAAGGTAGGAATTACTGATTCCTGTCTTGGTTTTCACATTGGTGAAGGACTCCTTTCTTGAGAAAAAGAAAATTAAATACTTCTCCCACTCCTAGCCCATTGTTTTTATCAAAATAAGAAGCAGCAATATGAAGCAACTGGTCGCACCATTGGGTAATGTGTTGGTTTGAGCTAATTGGAGAATTTGAGTGAGAAATTAGATTATTGGCTGAGAGAGGTAAACACAGTGTGTCACTTCACCAAAGTTTTACTGAGAAAGAAAAAAAAAGTGGTTTTTAAGAACTGTTCTGAAAACAACTAGATAGCAGACGGTTTCAGGCCGTTCTGGCTGCGGCTGCTCCTCTTGCATGGTCTCCTTTGTGTCTCTGTCTTGGTAGCTAATTCAGTGTAAAACTACTAACTCCTTTCTATTACTAATCCCCCTGACCGATCTACTTCATCTTACCTACAGCATCAACAGGTGGTGAGATAAGACTGGGGAAGGGGGGAAAGGTGGTAGGGGGTGTTTGGTTACCCTCTCTTGGAGATTTGGGTCTCTGGGAGGGGTGTGGTGTCTGTATTACCTTTTCATTGTATATATCTATAAATTTCTGTTATACCTTGTAAATATTTGCTTGTATATTGCGCATTGCTGTAAATAAAAAGCTTCATTTATTAACAGTGTTTTTGAGTCCTAGCCGGGGTTTATAAAAGGTGGGGGGACAGGTAACTGCTTAAACCACTACAGGTAAATCAACAGATTAAATCACTGTATGTGTATCACATGCAGAATTTTTCATAAGATACTGAAGTTAAACATATGCCCACATCCAAGTAAGATTCTTATGTATATAATGTTGAATTAGAAATTGCAGTGAGGCAAAATTATTTCTTCTGCTTTTTGTTAGATTACCTACAGTTTGTGTGACCAAGCTATAAACTGCATTATCCAATTAATTTTAGGATGTCTAAGTGTTTGGTATATGACCTAGATAGCCATAAATTGCTGAACTACTAAAATAAGGAAATTACACACAGTCTTTACATACAAAATTACAGATATGTAAGACACATTGATGTAATCAAAAAAGGTAAAAAGGAGGACGTTCCCTGAAAAACCACTCCATTAAGGGAGGGAGATGAAGTAAAGATGCTAAATACAATCAAGGAATATATAGGACATAGTTTCAAGGGATGACTAAAACAATCTCACTGCCTGATATAGATGGTGAAGGCAGGTCCCACTTCTCTCTCTCCATCTCCACATCTGGATGTGCACTACCTTCCTGTCCTGTTTGCTCTCAAATTTATCAGAATCCCTATCAAATATATAATGGACATACTGGAAAATCTGTATTTATTGCCACCAAGCCCTCCACTGAAATGGAAGGCTAATAGACCTAGCTTGCCCCATCCTTCTGCTGATGGGGGAAGCAAGGGTGGGAGGAAAACAAAGGCTTGGGCCGTTATGTCCCCTCCCAAAGTGAAAAACAGGTACCACAGGTGTTTATGCACTTGTGAGTGTCTTGCCCAAATAAGAGTAAAGAAGCCCTGTTTTCACCTAATATGGTCGGTTTGACAAGGTGCCATTCTGACTAGTGAATCTCTGTGGCCAAAGAAGCCCTTACACTCAGACAAATAATATAAAAGGAGCTAAGCTGCAAGCAGTGGGTGCTCTGCTCTGCCTCACTGCTCTGCTCTGACAACTGCTTTCAGCTTGGACAACGTGTTCTGCTCTGCTCAGACAACATACTCTGCCACATGCTTCAGACCAGCTTAGCCCTGATGTTTTGAGCTTGAACTACCTGGAAACTTAAGTGCTTCAGGTTTTCCAGAAGAGACATTGCCTAGGCAGACCTTGATGTGGACCTCGAGGAGCATCTTTGGAGAACGGCGAAGAGAAAGCATGCAGTTCCTGTTTTCAGACCACCTGCACCCTGACTTCCTGCTGGAAAGACCCGTCTCTGCCACAACCTGCCTCTGTTCATGAGAACACACCAAGCAGTTCCAGCACTGCCACAAAGGAGCCAGTGACTATTGCTAAATTCTACTCCACCTCCATGGAGTAGAACAGACTTTCCCTAGAGCTCCAGGCTTCCTATTTATAAGTGGGTCAAAGCCATTTTGTGGCTAAACCTTTTCCAATTTTCTGATTCTCCTAAATTACTATATTGGCTATAGGCATCCTTGTGAAGATTTTCCTGACCAAATTAGAACCCAAATTTAACCAGATTATATATAGTTTATGGGTGGGGCTTTTTGGAAATAAAAATAAGTACATATTTTTCATAATTCCTGTCTTGTTAATTGCCCCAACTAATTCTGCACACAGTCAAACCACCTTATGAAAATCATGAAAGAACTACAACTTAGGAAATCATCATCGCATGGGACAAATAATGACATTTATTTCAGAAGAATCTGGGACAAAAGTTTTACTCTGTAGTGGAAAGGTTATGAACAAATCTATAATACCATGTATAAGAAGCATCAGTAGAACCCTTAGACTAATTTGTTATGGTTATTGTAGCATGTTGTGTCTAAGCATTGTAGTTTCTAATACTGACATCTCATAAAATACCAGTGATTAAAACTATTTATTCAAAAACTGATATACCAAGTAAAATTCTGAACCTGTGCATCAAGTTCATCAACATTTTTTGGCAAAGATCTAATATTTTGCACACTAAAAGATCTTTCTAGTAGAAAAGAGCCTTTGAACAAACTGGTGGATTGTCTAAATGACAGAAAAAGGCCAAATAATTCTATAGGTTTTCTAAGTACACATTATCTTCATACTTAACACATGTCTATAGACACAGACAGCTTTCTGAGGATGAACGGAAATATGCTGTAAGTCTTAATATGAAGGATTAATACTATTTAACATCAAATATAAATAACTTGTGCTCATATAAATTCAAAATCCAAATCCCTCCTCTCAAAGGTTAGGTCAAAGCATGGAATCCAGGTAGACAGTAAGTTGATTAAAAGAGAGTAGCGTGGCATTGTGGCCAAAAGACCTAATATAATTGTGGCGTGCATTAAGAAGAGTGTGTCCAGGAGGTTGAGGGAGGTTCTTCTGTCCTTCTACTCTGTTTTAATGTGGCCTCACCTGGAGTAATGTGTCCAGTTCTTGGCTTCTCAGTTCAAGAGAGACAGGGAGAATGGAAAGAGTCCAGTGGTGATTAAGGGAACAGAACATCTTTCTTATGAGGAGAAGCTGAGAGACCAAGGGCTGGTTAGTCTGGAGAAAAGAAGTCTGAGATGAGATCTGTTCAATGTTTACAAATACATTAATGGTAGGTGTCAAGATGATGCAGCTAGTCTCTTTTCTCTGGTGCCTGGTGATAGGACAAGAGGCAAAATGGAACACAGGAAGTTCCACCTCAAAGTGAGAAGACCCTTCCTTACTGTGAGGGTGATGGAGCACTGGAAAAGGCTGCCCAGAGAGGTTGCAAGAGTCTCTTTCTCTGGAGAATTTCAAAACCAGCTTGGATAGATTCCTAGGTGATCCTGATCGACAGGGTGGTTGTACTGGATGATCTCCAGAGGTCCCTTCCAACCCCTACCATTCTGTGATTATTATCTTCATTATACTCTCTATTAATGGACAAACTAATCTAAAGATTTTTATACTAAAATACTGGATTGTGTGATAGAATATTTAATATAAAATTGGTAATTAGTATTCATACACAAGCCCTCAAAGTTTCATTGCAAAATGTTAGATTTCATTTGACTTTTTAGTTCAACTACTAATATTTATTTGGTCAAAAGTAAGGTAATAACATTTTAATAAAAATACTTGTTAGCAATTTATTTACATTAGCTTGACTACAGCTGTCTTTTAAAGCAGATTTAAAATCTGTGGCCTTGGGATGTGGTGCCAAAATTCGCTTCTACTTCCATAAGATAAGGTTGGGGAATGAGATCAGTAATACTACAACTTAAAGAAACCATTTTGCTCCAAGTAGGTAATGGCACTGCTAGCAAGGCAATTAACAGCATGTTTATTTTTCTAGCGTTCCGTCTGCTGGCCTGGAAAACAGGTTGAGGTACAATTGTGTACAAAGGGAAAGTCAGAGTATTTTTAAACAGTTGCATTTTATCCAGTGAAAGTATGAGCAAAAGGAAGCATTTCCAACTCCTTAGTCTAAGTCTATTAAAAGAATGCTAAAGAGAACGCAGCACGCAGATCATCCGGAGAATTCAGAACTTAAAGTGATTAATTAGAAGTTATTTTGTCTCAAGCAGATTTACTCAGCTTTTTTTTTCCAACTTCACCCCATTGTTTGTAATTACCAAAATCACACCTCCATTGGCTAGTTTCAGTTGCTTCATGCATGAACAGCAATCTGATTGAGCACTCTTGTTAGGATTTCATTCCTCATTGTAATTAGCCATAATCATAGCCTTCCTGGGTGCATGAGAATGTGCAAACGACCGATTCACAACCCCAACCTATTTGAATATGAATCTTCTCAGTAAGTAGCAATAAAATAGTGGAAACAAAGCAGTTTCTCTAGGGAATTTTGTAAAGCATCCCTGTCTCTAATTGTCCCCCCTTAAAAATGTTCCCTTTTTAGTAGCTGAATTCTGTTTGCTAAAACAAGGCTTGCTTAATGAAGACAATGACTTATTATTTCTTGAAGTGGCACAGCAGGGCCCAAGTATTACAGGCCCAGCTCTTTCAGCCCCTGCCAAAGACACAAGGAACAAAGGGGCGGGCAGCGGGGCAAAGAGACCTCTCCTTACACGGCCGTTTGTGAGCGCTTTCCTCAGAGCAAGACACAGGTCTCGGCTATTCTGGAAGAGAAAGACAGGGTCTTTATCTCCTCATTCCTGTAAATGACTCACACACTGACGAAAATCTCTCCACAGCAGACACAGGCCCAGATAGAAAGAAGCAGTGACAGCGGAGGAGGGGTGGCGCAGCTAGATCCGCCACAAATGTATTCGTAGTAAGCCACCTAATGGTGACAAAATGGTCGCTCCGTCTCACTGCCAGCCAGAAGTTCCATGGGAGACGGACTTTCAAATAGGAACGGGGTGACGGCCAAATTCATTCTCTGCCAAAGCAGAGAATTAGGTGGGGAAACATGAAGTTTGGCAACTGCAGCTCTGGCAAGACGATCTATTTAATTTTTGAACGTGTTTAGCAGTTTTTCGGCAAGAAGCAGTCTCAGAGGCATTTTAAGTGTCAGCTATAAAGTTCCCGTGCATCTCTGGGCTCAAACGAAATTTGACTTGAATGATCCCCAAAACAACCTTTCTTGAATAATGAATAGGGTTTTTGGTTTTTTGTTTTGTTTTGTTTCTTTTTTAATCGAGGAAATAATAATCTGTTGCTAGAGTTGCATAATGATTGGACTCAATGATCTTAAAATTCTTTTCCAACCAAAACAGTCCTACAACTCTGTGTGAATACAACCTGGTATATTATAGCATTTATATGCTTACAGATTTGCTAATATATTTTATTTTTAAAATATATTACTTTAATGCATGAGTTAAATTAGTTTGTTTTATTGCTAGGACTTATTATTTCCAGATCATCCAACTTAACAGAATAGATATGCACTGATATTTTATTTTTAAAAAAAAAAAAAATCAGCTAGAGTGTTATTAATAAATAATGCTAATTATATAAGCTACAAATTAAATTAAAACTTTAAGTAGAAAGTGCCTTCAAATGAGCATGAAACTACCTTCACAGCATTAAATTTATCTTCAATGGAAGAAAAAGCTACATTAGATTTATTATGTATATGTCTGTCTACCCATACGGCAGAAATGAAAAGATGAATTGTTAATTGTTGTAATTAACAGAACAATTTTTTTTTTCACCGCTCATAAAAAGAAGTCTAACACATTCATGAAAAAAAATAAATTAGAAAGCTCAGGATTTATTGCAACTAATAAATGAGATAATTACTAGATTACTAATTAAATAATTTTGTAGGTTGATCTTTGCTACTTGTAGAAATCCTGCTAAATGTGGGGGTGGGAGGGCTGACACTTGTACAGTTTCTAAGGAAGCAATTACTTTCGGTGCTGAGTTATGCCTTCTGGAAGACTGGTGAAATATGTGGTCAGACCATCCTGAAGGAACTGCAGGATGGAAGACATGCAAATTAAACCCTGCTAAATGTTGCTCTGCTATACTAGCTCAGAAGATAGTTCCATAGCAACCATTTCCCTGTCAACCCTTATAGTCCACACTGAAGAATCTTTCCCAGATGCTGAAAAAAACAGTACTGTTTTAATTAGGGTAGCAAATACTTTTAAGGTAACAGTGTTCAGTAAGCTGCCACATAAAGGCATCTAGTAAAATAGTGGTTTATGTACTCTCAGTCCTCTCCATTACCTTAGAACAAACAGAAATCAGAGAAGCAAACAGGACAGACTAAGTTTTGTGAGAGTAACTGTTGCAGTTGCTCTCCTGTTTCATCCCTTTGGGTACTTCTCATTATATTGTCTGTTGCTGCAAACAGTCTGTAAGGGCATTTGTATTCTGAAGTCATCATTAGAAACCTAAAAAAAAATCTGCCTTTCAGAAAAAATAACATGGTGGATAAAGGGCAGTTGAAGCAAACAAAACTTTCCGATACTTCTACAGTGTGCCTTTTCATTAAATTCTGGTAAAGAATATAGGTAAAAGAGATTCTTCTCAATTTGGTGAGATGTATGTCACTTGTTCCTATTTCATTCACATTTATGACTTTATCCTTCATGTTTGAGTCATGTTTCGAGTAATCGCTAAACAACATTAAATTCTTTATAGCAGTATATGGAAGAACATAGTCCATTAAAGATGAAAAGAAATGTGAAAAAATATCTTTTAGGTCATGACATAAAAAATAATTTGTAAAATTGCAGCAATAATAAGATATAAACTAATAATGAAAGATCATGCCATTATAATCTGTTCCATATACATTTATCATGTCAGTATTTCACAAAAAAAAATTTAACATTTTTCTGCATTGAAAGTCACAAAAAATATAGAGAATTAAGTTCACTGCTCCCATGCAATCTAAATTAAAAGTGTGTAGGATGGGATTTACATATTCCAATCAAATAAGATTATGGTAGCTGTTAAAAGGAAAATCTTGGCATGTTTGTGAACTTTTTTTAAAAAGACTCTCTTATTCCTCTTTCTGTGGAGAAGTGAAATTATTCTTCTAATGCTCTTTTAATTTTACTTTTAAATTTTAATAACGATATAATTAATCAATGATATTCCAGATCATATTCTCCCTAAATATTGTAATTCTGGTGCAATGGATGTCACCTTGTTAAGAAACAGTTTCCGCTGTCTCAGTATATTTTTCCATTATATGCATGATAGATTTGCTTTTACTCTTCTGCTGGTTTTCCCCCACCATGTGACTACTGAAAATTTGTGATATTGAATATTTCCATTTCTATTACAAGCTCTTCTGTGAAGTTTTAAACAGACTACATTAAAATCAAATTTAGATAAATGTTTTTTATTATTCTGTGATATTTGCTGTATAAGTCAAATGAATTGAAAGCACGTGGCATTGTCTGGAAAATGGAATAGAGATGGTAATCTGAGCTAGCTATGTTTTTATGTAAGTGTCATTGGTTAGCGCTGGGCTGGCCACTAGATGAATGACAGATGTTCTTTATTAACCACTCTCCTTTCCCTAAAGGCAAGAGAAAAAGTAAAAGGGAGAGAGACGTGGATTGGAAATAGAATGAAAACTACTTCAGTGAAAATATTATCAGTAAAATTAAATATATACAAATATATACAAACCCTATATCGAACCCAGCTTCTGTGATGGCAGTTTATGTCACCATTACCACTGATGCTATGGCCAGGCACCAGGAAATTCCAGACTGGATTCAGTGGCAGACAGGAACTAGATGGAGGAACATGATTTATGTGGAATGGAATCCCTTTTTGGTCACAACTTAGGGTTACCTGTCCTGTCTGCACCTTCCCACAGATACAGCCTCTTACCCACTGTGGTACGCAAGATTTAGCAGTGACATTGGTCTCCACTGGAGCAGGAATAAGCAAGAGCCTTTCTGCATAGCAATCCTTAGGAGTAACAATAAACATCAAGCATTATCACTAGAAGGAGATGCTACCAGCAAAAATACGCCATTAACTTTAGTAAGTGCAGTTACTTAGAAAAGACGTAACTGAAAAGTAAAATCACTGAACAGAAATAGTTTTGTTCTAGTTTAAAATAAGACAATAACTATATATATATATATATATAAACACACTTAGATATAGGTATTTATATGTATATTTTATTGAGTCTTTCCTCAGTTGCAGTTATTCCAGACATGAATTCCATGGGATTATATTTCTGACCTACACCTAGCCCTCTGATTGCATAAACACATTACGTTGTACTTTCGAGTTCCATAAAACATGAGATTTTGCACCAATTTTAATTTTTGTTGTGTACAAATATCAGACCAGTCACATATATAATCTATTTTCTTGTTTTACAGAAAAAAAAAAAATCCAGTTGAGAATACTTAGTCATAAGCAAATGTACTTGTTCTTTATTGTTTTGAAATAAAAAAGCAATGCATTTGTATTAATATCATGGAAGTAAGATTAGGCTTCAAGCTATTGAAAGACAGATTATAGCTGCTTAATAAAAGGTATTTTCTTCTACACAGACTGATGCATGAAGTTTCAGAGCTCTATGAAAAGTTTAAGTTACATCAGCAAGAGCTTTAATAAAGAGATAGAAATGTTTGAGTTTTTCCTTATGTAAAACATGGTTTGTTGGTGTTTGGTTATTTTGTTTTTTTTAAGATAATCCTGTATTCATCTATGTAGAAATATTTCCTTTCCCCNACAATAGTTAAAACCTGATTTAAACCTTCATTCTCAGATACTTTTAGTATGTGTCTCTACTGAGCAGTGTAGAACAGAATAATATTGTATATTTTACTTGTATGATAAAGCTAGGATAATTGCAGGTAGGATAGATAGAAAAATACTGTAGTAATAAAGTAAAGAACAGTTTTGAAATTTCACCACTGCAAACTCTAATGTTAATAAAAGCAGTTATTACACTTGCACAATCTAAAAGGTGATCTTTGTTTTTTTACAATATTAGCATTTCTTAAACTGCCAAATCCTTCCCTCCACAAGTTGCTTTACATATTCTCTATAAGGATCCTGCTCAAAGAAGAAACCTGGTGTATGTTCATTAACAGCTTTGTGTCTACAACACCTTTGATCCTTTGGCTAAAGAAGCTGAAATGTGTGCTCTTACTAACAAAGAACTTTAGGACAAGAAGGAACAATTGAAAGATATTGCTCTCTGTGTCTCTGATGAAAAGCTAATTTCTATGGTCATAGAGTATTTTACTTTAAAATTTTATGTGTCCATTTAGTTTTGAAATGTCCACTCATTTTCCAGGGACCACACTTCAGAGTTCTGCATCAGATTTGCAGAAGTTCCAACAGAGTTTAGTTTGGTTTGGCTTGGTTTGGTTTTGAAAGGAAAAGCCTGTTTCAGGTCTGTTTGGAAAGTACATCTTCTGGATTTCTCACAGAAACATTTGCTTCATTTTACTAAAATAATATACTTTTATTATAAGCAATTAAAAAACATTTAATTTAACAATTTGAAGAAGTTTCTACAATCTTTCAATTAAAGCCTTCATAAAAATTGTGTAAGCCAGCAGGAGTTGCATTCTGAACAGATAAATAAAATCAAGTAATCTGAACAGATTGTAGAGTAAAATTACTGGATTCTAATTAATCACAAAATTGTTAAAATACTTATTAGGGTTAGGTTAGAGTTAGAAATCTAATATGAAGTCTCCCTCTGACCTGTCTCTTTATCTGCAGGTTTAATACTGTAAATTGCATAACTAATAAACATTTATGAGGTGATCTGATATTACACTGAGAGCAGTATAAAGAAAAGCACAGATTGAAAACATATAAACTAACATACTCATGCAATGTACCTAGGTACTGTTGATTTGGTATTTCAAAAATTCATCAATGTATAAAATGGACTAAAGATGTCTCTTTCCCTCCCCCTGTCCCTCCCACCCTTTCCTGCTTTTCCCTACTCTACTGACATGGCTCACTTTTTTCAGTGTAGAAATGCAAATATCTGTGTGGCTGCACTCAGATTACTGTAATGACCTGAATAAAAATAAAATGTCTCAAATTCTTCTCATTTGTTTGGAATAACTACCTCAGTAGTTCGTGTACTTGCTTGGAAATCTTTGTATCAAGTGAACTTTCACTATAGAAGGATACTTCACATCTTTTGCCTTCCGATGGTATTATCCAAAGAAGCTTTTAAACTGCAGTATTGATTGTCTGTTAGTGCCATAGCAGCAAGCTATTGCAGGATACGTAGTTTATTTGTGCATATACCTATACATACACATACACATACTTCTGCACACACACACAAACCTTGGAGAAGGCACATTCCTAGCCTCCCTTCAAGTGACTAATAGCTTTCTTATAATATGCAAATTTTTTATTTCCATTTTGCATCCTCTCAAGACATTAGATTCAAAGCTGATATTAAGAAAGATGTGTAACTGTATAACATAGCTTAAATTTACAGGGTCCTTTAGAAACTTGAAGACTAGGCAAACAAAAGATTGTGAGACTCAACAAGAAGTGCAAAGCACTGAAGCTGGGATAGAGCAACTTCCTACACCAGTACAGTTTGGAAATTGACTGGCTGAGTAACAGGCCTGCTCCCTTCAGGGTTATGGTGATTGCCATATTGAATAATAGGCAGTGGTGCTCATATCACAAAGAAAGCAAATCACGTATAAAAAGAATGTAGACAGAAGGTAGAGGAAAATTAAAATCATCCTTTGAAAGACAATGGTGAGAAGGTGTAGAATACCATATCCTATTTCATTGTCACATCTTTTGAAAGATGTTGAGGAAAAAAAAGGTGGTTCAGTTGATGATCACCAGAATGGTTATTAGATAATTATTGCCTATAGGTTTTAGTATTCCATAGCTCTGATGAGGTATTTGCATTTTTTTACTCCTTTTTATTTTTTCATAAGGAAGAAAAAAGATAAGCTTCTTTACTTGAGCCACATTTAGAACCTAACACTACATGTCAGGGACTGTTAAAATTCTTCTACTTCCATTAAAATCATATAAAACTTAGAGACCCAAAGCACTTTGTACAATGTCAACAGACTAATCACAGGCATTTAAAATTATTCTGGCTTTCCCACATTAAGATGGAGATTTCATTGTAAGCTGCATCTATTTCAAAGTCTTCTAGAAGAATCAGACAGACACAAGTTTAGAGAGCTGCTATAGTGTGTTGACTGTAGGATTTAAAGCTGGAGGTGTTTTTGCATTTAGCATTTAGTTATGGTAAACTGAGCATGAATACAAATCATAGACATCTTGTGAATGCAATTGTAAATCTACCTGTTATAGCAAGAAAGTGATAACAATTATGTCCTGAATAGGTATATATGTATGGAATACTGCAAATGAAAAAAATGTGGTTTTAAGTTAGAGGAATGTTCACAATAGAATGGAACATATTAAGTCAATTAATAGCATTTAAAGTCATATCATTATTACTGTACCTCATTTTCCTTACTTGTATAACATTTATGTTTCAGAAGTACTGGGAGTCTTACACATTAAGCAGTACAGTTGTCACATTTTCAGAAGAAAGGTAATGCAGAAATACTAAATAAGAGTCTCCCATCTAATTTCATAGAATCAGATAATATTTTACTTTGGAAAGGACCTCTGCAGATCATCTTGTTCAGTCTCCTGCCTGAAATATGGATCATTATTTTTCTGCTATTCAGATCGAATATCTCTTACTGTAAATTGTAACTGTCATCTCTTGTCCTTTTATTGTGCACCACTGAAAAGCTTTTGGCTCTGTCTCCTCTGCAATGCCCCTTTAAGCATTGTAAGACACTTACCCAGGATAACTGTTGCAGCCCCTTGGTTATCTTAGTGTCCTCTCTGATGGACACCTTGAGTATGTTGTTATCTGTCCTCTATTTTTGTGGGTCCAAACCCAGACATAGAACTTTAGATGCAGCTATATGACTAGTAAATCAAAGGGAATAATTCTTTCCCTGAGCTCCCTGATTTGTGTTACTAATGTAATTTACAGTGTGGTTAGTCCTTGTTCTGCAAGGGTGCACAGATGAGTCATAATGACCTTGCTGTCCACCAGCATCCACAAATCCTTTCAAGTGCTACTAGCCAGTCAATTATTTTCAACATCTTATTTCATTTAATCTAAGCAAAAATAAATTAATCAGATTTTGGACTTCAAAAATCAAACTCTCTTGGAGCCAATGAAAGTGAACTATGGTAAGATACACATGCAAAAGTAAACCCCCAAAATCAAACTAATAACAATCATAATTTACCAAGACAAGGATACTGATGAGAAAGTAAATGCTATATTTGTTGTAGTTTTGAATATATGAAGCATGTTGAATACGTAATGCAAAAAAACTATACTAATGCACAGTTTAAAATATATATCATAAAAATATAAAATGTAATGTAAAATATACAAATCCAAAGACTCTGATATATAACAAGAAAAATTAAGTGCCAAAAGCAGTAAATGAAGTGACTGGGCGGAGGGGGGGAGGGTTAAAAAAAATAAGTAAGAGTACAGAATGGACTATTTTGGAATAAATGCACAAAGTAAACCAGATGGTGGGAGTTTGCAAGGAGTGCAGAGTGGTTAATGTGCTAGAAAACATTCACACTATGATTAATAGCAACAACTGGGCCAAAGATCTGATGACCAGGAAATGTAGTAACTTTACAGAAATTCCAGAATAGTGATTACATCCCTCGTTGGTTAAAATGCTGTAACTTTAAAACAAATGTAATAATAAATACTCAGATAAATACTTCATAGTATAGAGATATAACACTTTTAGTTACAGAGAAATGTCTGTTTTGAACTTTTTTTGTATTCTTGGAAGACCAGTAAATTTGTAAGCAACTGGAAAATACATGATATTATATGCTGCATTTGAACTAGGCCTTTCTTTAGAAGTTCTTTAACACAGCTTTGTTATTACTCTTCATTAAAAAATAATAATTTAAACATTTCTATGAGAAAAGATTTCTTAGCTTATATGAAAAACAGTAGTTTTAAAAATAAAAAATGAGAAAAAACATTCTGAAGTGCATGTGCATATCATCCCTTATCCTGTGTAAGGACAGAGGATTCTTTTTTACTTTATTTCAGAAGTAACAGTAGTGTGAAAGGCTGCCACTTCATATGAAATATAGATGGGTACAGAAAGAATTAATTATTAAAGCAGAGAAAACATGCTTCACAATCAGAAAGAACTCATTTCTACATTCTGAGATTCATTAGTGGTCTTTTTTGAGAAAAATAAAAGATTAAGAGGACAATTCTAGCTATACCAATGTGAATTTGATACCTTTAAATTTTTATCAAATAACCCAATGCTAACCAATAAGTGGAGTTCTGGACCACAGTTGGTGAATATCTTCTGCTTTTTTGAGGATTATTCCACTGTATTAGGTGGTATCACCACATTAGGTTATAATGCTTTAAAAAATTTAGGTTAATGATTAAAATCCTAAATGCATAAAAAATAATTACCTGGGAAAAAGGTTAGAGGCTGAAGTTCTTGCTGTCTGTGGTGGTTTAGCAGTTATCTGCCCCCGCCTCCCCCCCCCCNGTATTTACAATGTATAACAGATATTTACAGATCTATACAGTAAAAAAGGTAATACAGAAACACCACACACCTCCCAGTGATCAAAATCCCTAAGAGGGGTTTCTAACCACCCCTACTATCCTCTCCCCTTCCCCAATCTTATCTCACCATCTGTTTTCATGCAGCAGATAGGCAGAGGTAGATCAGCCAGGGGGGTTAGGCACAGGAAAGAAGTTAGGAATTATTCAGATTCAGCTACAAAAGGCAGAGAGAAAGAGCCATGCAATAACAGCCGCAGCCCAGAGGTCTGAAGCAGTCTGACATCTATAACTGGGTTACCTCTCTTTAAACATTTTTTTCCTTCCTCAGTAAAGCTATGAGTGAAGTAGCACCATCAGTGCTTTCCTCTCTCAGCCTGTAGTCTACTTTCTCATTCAAATCCTCCAATTAGTTCAAACCAACACACTCTCCATGACAGTTATTAGTGATGGTTACTAATGCACGAGGAATGCTCAGGCAGTTGGATTAGATAATCACTGTAGGTCACTTCCAACAATTCTATTCTGTTTGCATGAGCATTCCAAAGCAACTTCACACAAGATCAGTCAGTTCACCTTCTGAGGTGGTAAATCCATGGAAGTTTGTCTTTCCATACCCTTGAAAGCAAACAGATTTATTGTCCAAATTATCTGCAGCTCTGTACACAAGAAAGCATTGCTTTACCCTCATTGTCTGTAATCAGAAATGTCTGAAGATGAGCTCTCCATCTATCAAATTTATCACAGATGATGATAGCCATATTGCAAGTATTTTGCACTGAATTTGAAATTTAATTTGTGAATGAATGATCTGAAGAAGATCAAGTGTAAAAAGGAACAAAAAAAAAAAGTTTTTCTTTCATCATATAATCTTTATATGAAAAAAAAGTATTCTTTTCTCATGTTGGGAAGGGTGTGTAGTATCAGAACTGTGCTTATATGCTGCTTATATTTTGTAGAAAGAGCAGGGAAAATTCAGCGATATTACTGAAGAGTTTTAGGTAGCCTTTTTTTCCTCTCCTCTTCAGCAAAGCATTAAATGTTTGACGAATTAAAAATAGTATAGTGGAAACAAGAAATAAAATATGGGTTTAATTCTCCAATAAAAAGGAAAAAAATAGAGATGTAGCCTTCCTTGTTGTTAGCTAGAACTAGAAATTACCAGCTACTTGACAAAATTGTCAACTATTATTTGAGCTTAGACTAAGTCAGCCCCTGAGAACTGTACAACAGCAAAAATTTTAAGCATGTAAGTTTACTTTAATTCTGAAAAGAATAAAGTCGTCTTAATAACTGTGACACTTGCATTCTCAAACTTATGTATACTATGCTCTTTTTCATTAAATAATAGTTGTGTGTGTTTCCACCCAAGCTGCTGCACAGGTTAGACTTTGGTACAGACATAAAAAGGACGGCAGTTTCCACTGTTTTCCCCTGGTTAATATGTGGGGATTTTTTTGTCACCAAGCATATGTGGTGGTTTAGCAGTTACCTGCCCCCCCACACTTTGAAATAACCCAGGCTAGGACTCAGTTGCCTGGAAGTTGATAAATGAAGCTTTATATTTACAGCTATGCACAATATACAAGCAGATATTTACAATGTATAACAGATATTTACAGATATATACAGTGAAAAAGGTAATACAGAAACACCACACCCCTCCCAGAGATCAGAATCCCTAAGAGGAGTTTCTAACCACCCCTACCACCTTTCCCCCCTTCCCCAATCTTATCTCACCATCTGTTGATGCAGCAGATAGGCAAAGGTAGATCAGCCAGGTGGGTTAGCAGTAGGAAAAGAAGTTAGTAGAATTAGCTACAAAAGGCAGGGACAAAGGAGCCATGCAAGAAGCAGCCACAGCCCAGAGAGGTCTGAAACTCTCTCCCTTATCTATATTTGGGTTACAACTCTTAAAACATTTATTTTTCTTTCTCAGTAATGCTGTGTGTGAACTGACATCATGTGTTTTCATTTCTCAGCCTATAGGCTAATTTCTAACTCAAATTCTCCAATTAGTTCAAACCAGCACAGCATACGAACTCATCTGTGAATATATTAGGCAAAAAACAAATCATACTAAGATCAGTTAATAATGCATATTGGCTTTAACACTGTGGAAGCACAAGGTCAAGCCACAACTCAAAGGAAACTGAAATTCATATGAATTCAAGTGTGAAACTGATATTTCAGCTGGCCTTTGTGAAAACAAACGTGGCCCCCCAGTTTACCAATCTAGGAATAACAAGAGCAGAAAAGTTCCAGTGCTGTTATTAAATGGCAAGACAAAGCAGGTGTCTGCTATCTGAACTGAGTTTTTAAAGAGTTTGAAAGGACAAGACAATAAGCACAGAGTAGGAACATCTCTTACTGTACAGGTTCATATGTGCAGGTACTTATAATTCCTTAAGAGTAGAACCATTGGCTTGTGATCCTTTTTAGAATTTCTTTGAATATGAAAAGAACACACCAACATTGATGGCATGATGGTGTTAATTTTCCAATGCAGAACTGTACTTCAGTGCACTTAGTCCTCATTGAAAAATGTGATTCATAACATTACAACACAAATCCTATTCCTAAAGAGATATGTATTTAAACTGAAGTGTAGATTACTCTGGAAACACAGAATTGTGAGTCGATTTTGATTTTCACAAGGCCCTGCATGACAATCAGCAAAAATGGGAAGTTTTTTCCTACAATCACAGAATAACAGAATCACAGAATTACCCAGGTTGGAAAAGACCTCTGAGATCATTGAGTCCAACCTATCACCTAAGCCTTCTAATTAACTAAACAATGGCACTAAGTGCCTCATCCAGCCTGCTCTTAAACACCTTCAGGGATGGTGACTCGACCACCTCTCCCCCCCCACCCCCAGCCAGCCCATTCCAATGGCCAGTCACTCTTTCTGCAAATAACTTCTTCCTAGCATCCAGTCTAAACCTGCCCTGGTGCAGTTTGAGAGTGTGTCCTCTTCTTCTGTCACAGACTAACTGAGAGAAGAGACCAACCACCACCTGGCTGCAACCTCCTTTCACGTAGCTGTAGAGAGCCTCCTCTTCAGGCTGAACAACCTCAGCTCCCTCAGCTACTCCTTGTAGAGCTGTGCTCCAGCCCCTCACCAGCCTTGGTGCCCTTCTCTGGACATGTTCAAGTACCTCAACATCTTTCTTAAATTAAAGGGCCCAGAACTGGACACAGTACTCAAGGTGTGGCCTGACCAGTGCTGAGTACAGAGGCAAAAGGTCTTCCCTGGTCCTGCTGGCCACACTATTCCTGACACAGGCCAGGATGCCATTGGCCTTCTTGGCCACCTGGGCACACTGCTAGCTCATGTTCAGTTGCTTATCGACCAGTACCCCCAGGTCCTTCTCTGCCTGGCTTCTCTGCAGCCACTCTGTCCCACCCCATAGCCCTGCATGGGGTTGTTGTGGCCAAAGTGCAGAACCCTGCACTTGGACTTGTTCAGACTCATGGCATTGGACTGTACCCATCTGTTCAGCCTGTCCAGGTCCCTCTGCAGAGCACTCCTACCCTCTAACAGATCAACACATGCTCCCAACTCGGTGTTGTCTGCAAACTTACTGATGCTGGACTCAATCCCCTCATCCAGATCATCAGTGAAGATATTAAGCAGGGCTGGGCCCAGCACTGATCCCTGGGGCACACCACTAGTAACTGGCTGCCAACTGGATGTGGCACCATTCACCACCACTCTCTGGGCCCAGCCATCCATCCAGTTCCTAACCCAGCACTTAGTACCCCTGTCCAAGCCATGGGCTTCCCATTTGGCCAGGAGTTTGCTATAGCAGACAGTGTCAAACTACTTGCTGAAGTCCAGGTAGACCACATCTGCAGCATTCCCCACACCCACCAGCAGGGTCAGCTGGTCATAAAAAGAGATGAGATTGGTCAAGCAGGATCTGCCCCTCTTAAATCTGTGCTGGCTGAGTCTGATCCCCTGACCATCCTGTAGGTGCCCTGTGATTGCCCTCAGGATGATCTGTTCCATTATCTTGCATGGCACTGAGGTCAGGCTGACCAGCTGAATAAGTTAAACAGTGAAATTTGTATGGTAATCAGTGAGAGGAATCATGGAATTGTAGGGGTTGGAAGGGACCTCTGGAGATCATCCAGTAAAACTCTCCTGCTAGAGCATGTTCACGTAGAACAGGTTGCACAGGATGGGTTTTGAATTACCTGAGAGATAGAGATTCTGTCACATCTGGACAGCCTGTTTCAGTGCTCTACCACTCTAAAAGTTCTGTCTCATGTTTAGATGGAGCTTCCTATGTACAAGTTTGTGTTTATTACCTTGTATCTTGCCACTGCAACAGGACACTGCAACAGCCCTCCTAATATCTAGCCTTAGGTATGTATAAGCATTGCTAAGATCACTCCCTCAGTCTTTTCCAGGCTAAAAAGTCCCAAACCCCTCAGTCTTTCTTCATAAGAGAGATGGTCTAGTCCCTTAATGATCTTCTTAGCCCTTTGCTGTATCCTCTCAAGCAGTTCCCTGTCTTTCTTGAGCCTTACCACAGCAGCATAGAAAGGGATGAGAACTTTCCCTGACCTGTTGGACACACTCTTCGTGATGCACTGCAGGATACCACTGGCCTTCCTGGTCACAAGAGCACTTTGCTGAATCACAGCCATTCTGTTGCCCACCAGGATTCACAGTCTTTTTCTACATAACTGCTTTCCAACCCCTAACTGGTGAATGCAATTAGCCCTCTTCAGGTGCAGTACCCTTACCCTGTACTTACCCTGATTGAATTTAATTTCATTTTTGTATCATCAGCAAACTTGGATAAGAAATTGGCTGGATGGTCGCACACAGAGAGTAGTGATCAAGGGCACAATGTCCATCTGGAGACCAGTGACAACTGGTGTCCCTCAAGGGTCAGTACTGAGACCAGTGCTGTTTAACATCTTTGTCAGTGACATGGACAGAGGAATCGAGTGCAACCTCAGCAAGTTTGCAGATGACACCAAGCTGTGTGGCACAGTTGACTTGCTGGAGGGGAGGGATCCATCCAGAGGGACCTGGAGAGGCTGGAGAAGTGGGCCCAGGCCAACCTCATGAAATTGAACAAGGCCAAGTGTAAGGTCCTGCACCTGGGTCGATGCAATCCCAAGCACAAATACAGGCTGGGTGGCAAGTAGCTGGAGAGCAGCTCTGAGGAAAAGGACCTGGGGGTCTGGGTGGATGAGAAGCTCAACATGAGCCAACAGTGTGCACACACGGCCCTGACAGCAACCATGTCCTGGGCTGCATCAGGAGAAGCGTGGCCAGCAGGGCAAGGGAGGTGATTCTCCCCCTTTACTCTGCTCTTGTCAGACCCCACCTGGAGTACTGTGTGCAGTTCTGGAGCCCCCAGCACAAGAAGGACATGGAACTGTTGGAGAGAGTCCAGAGGAGGGCCACAAAGATGATCAGAGGGCTGGAGCACCTCTGCTGTGAGGACAGGCTGAGAGAGTTGGGGCTTTTCAGCCTGGAGAAGAGAAGGCTTCAAGGAGACCTTATAGCAACCTTCCAGTATCTGAAGGGGGCCTACAGGAAGGCTGAGGAGGGACTATTCACAAAGTCTTGTAATGACAGGACGAGGGGGAATGGGTTCAGACTGGCAGAGGGGAGATTTAAATGGGATGTTAGGAGGAAGTTCTTCACAGTGAGGGTGATGAGACACTGGAACAGGTTGCCCAGGGAGGTTGTGTCTGCTCCCTCCCTGGATGTGTTCAAGGCCAGGCTGGATGAGGTCTTGAGCAACCTGATCTAGTGGGAGGTGTCACTGCCTATGGCAGGGGGCTGGAACTGGATGATCTTTGAGGTGTCTTCCAACCTAAACCATTCTATGATTCTATGAAACTTGCTGAGGGTACACTCTATCCCTTCATCCAAATTGTTGATGAAGATATTGAACAGGACTGGATGCAGTACTGACCCCTGGGGAACACCACTTGTTATGGACCTGCAATTATAGCCTCTGTGCTGCTGACTATAACCCTCTGAGCTCTACCTTTTGGCTAGTTTTCAATCCACCCCACTGTCCATTAATCTAACTCATGCTTCCTAAGCTTGCCTATGAGAATGCTGTGGGGGATGGTGTTGAAAGATTTGCCGGTCAAGGTAGATGATGTCCACCACTCTCTCTTCATCTATCCATCCAGTCATGTCCTTGTAGAAACAACCTTTTCAGCTTCCTTCTAGCCTGAAGAAATTTTCATCTGAATATTCATGTATCTAAGATCATTATTTGTGATATTATGAGGTATTTATGTTCTTGAAATAAGTAATGGATTTACCTGCACATATGAATAACAGTAATTTTAAACCATAGAGACTTAATTCGAATGTATAAGATTTAAATTAATTATTTTAAAATATAATGTGCCAGTCAGGTTTTTGTTTTGCTTTTTTTTTTTTTAATTATTTTTAGTTCTGATATTATAGACTTCCACTTAGATTGTCTCATTTATACAGAAACTATGTAGCTGATATTCCTTTAAAATTAAGACAATTTTTTTGGCATGATATTGAAAGAAGCCATGGGAGAGAAAACAACAGCCCACAGATCGTGTCACATAGTACAAAAACTGCAGTGTTTTACCTGTTTTATGAGTATTAATGTGCAACAGCTGAAAGCCAAGGGGAACTTTCTTATTTAAACATCTAAGGTAATTTATTTTCATCCTGATAACTCACCACATGCTACTGCTACTGTAAAAAAATCCACACTATATAGACTCAGCCTTCAAATCTTCCATGAAAAAATCACAATTCAACCACTTCACTGGAGTTTTTATCAGCCACATTTAAATAAAATTAAATGTTAAGGTCTTGGCAATTAATGCCTTAAAGATGCATGTAACAGAGGGGTAATTAATTGATGTGATATATTAGTTTTTAAAAAATAAGATTGTTTATTAATTTTCAATATTCAGAAATATCACCACCCCGACCACTAATTTGAATAATAATCAGTTTCTTCTGCAATGGTCATGGAAAGCATTACATAAATGAATAATTGGATCTAGAAATAACCTATCAATATATAAACATTTGAACCCAATTGAAGTGGAAAAGAAGGTTCTTGTGGTGAATTGTACTACTTGTGTTTAATTTAACTGTCTGCCCACTAGATGGATTCAAGAAGCTCCTTTCTGCTTATGCCAGAAGGCAATTGGTGAATTACAAGAGCCTTCAAGTATTTACTCACAAAACATTATTTCCCAACTCATGCGGCTAGCAATGGCTTCAAACCAATACTCAAACAGTTTCAGGGATTTGTGTCAATTTTCTTCTTTGCTGCTGAGAATTCTGATGCTTCACAGGATGCTGAAGAAAGAGGGCAGACTATCTCTGACCTTATCCTGGATCCTCTGGATGATCTGTGTATCTCCAGGACTTCCCATCTTGGCTGGAGACATTCATATGCAGGCAGGATGTCTTGTGATGTGCAGTCTCAACACGGATGTCACACTGGCTATTTAGGCCTATTGCATGGAGGCATTTAGAGCCTGTTCCTGGTAAACTTGAAGCAGGCAGTTTCCAGGCTGTTCAGCAGGGCTGACTTATAGCTTACCAAAGCATAATGCTATAAAGTATGGCAGCAGGCAAGCAAGCATGAATACAACAGCGGAGCACATTGTGTTACCTGCTGATCTCTTCTATCAATATAGTCCAAGACTAATGGACTTTGGACACAAATTAGCCAATCAGAATGGCAGTTAGCCAAGCTTGACCATATTAGGTGAAGCCATAGGCTTGCTTTACCCAAATTTGGGAAAGACATAGGCCTTACACAAGGCAGGCACAAGCCAGGTGTTTACCACAGGATGTAAACAGGATCAAAACAAGTCTGGGCAATCCAGACTCAGTGGATCCAGGTTCTTTTATCCTCTTTCCATGGTTGCTTCTCCCCATAGCAGAAGAAAGAAGAGCACTGAAACATGTCTAGGCAAGCCAGGACATCTATAAGCCTGTTTTGGCCTATCAGGCCTACTGCAACAGTGCAACAACATTAATTTGAAACTAGCACTTACTAGGAAAGATACACCATTATGATTGAAAAGAATGTATATAAATTCTCTTTTTAGTGGTAAGTACATCTCACTGACACCACTGCTATATAGCATAAACAAAAGTATTGCTTCAGGGGGGTTGACCACAAGGCATTATTAAGTATTTGCTTAAATCTCTTACGGAATCTCTTTTGTGCCATGTTAATAGATGTTTTATCTAAGTGTGCTGTCAACAAGATTCAATGAAAGAGGATTTTTTTTTTTAAAAAAAAAAAGTTACAATTTAGTTCTTGCTGTTCTAGGAATATTTCGTTAATCTGAATATTTTCCATTCAAGGATGCATTTGCACTGTAATAAAACATGTAAAAAGCATTCCTTACTTAAACAAGTTCCTGCTGAGTTGTCCTCATTAATAGCTTCATATGAAGACAAACTTTTCAGAGATAAGCAAGAGAAGATTCAGATGAAAGAACTAACAGGAAAGAAAGTAAATGCACAATAAACCGAGACATTGAGCAAACACATACTATTAATCAGCAGAGTAACAAATGCAAGGAATGAGAGCAGAGCTGAACCCAGATCAGAACTCAGCAGCATAGTAGATGTGAGCAGGAATTTTATGGTGAAGGTTCATAGAGGCTAGTGATGAGACACTGAAATGATTATGGAACAGTATGGAAAATTAAATGGAACTGTAGGAGATAAATTTGCTCCATGTGCATGTCTAATGTATAGTGGACCACAAAAGTGAAACAGTGAAAGAGTGGCAAAATATACAGTGTTTAGCACAAAACTGATGAAGACAGACATACAGTGTGAACTTTTCTTAAACATCTCTCATTTTCCTTTACATACTTGTATAAAGCTGTATTATAACTGTTCAACACATCTCTTCAACACAGAAAAATAAAAGATGTGTACAAATTGTATTCAGTTGTTACAGCTTGTTAGCTCTACATTTTCATCCTCACTAATCAGTCCACAGCACACACAATATGTCAACACCCAGTATGTATGCTGGGTACTGACTTAAGTGTTTCAGATTATATTTATGCAGCAGAAATAACTCATAATCATGATCTAGTTGATCTGAACTGCTCTGTTTTTCTCTTTTTTGAGCTATATGATGTTCAGAATATACACTCGTATATGTAAGTTAGGTCAGGATATCCATGGCTACATAATGTTAGAGGATTATGGAAAGCTCCAAAGTAGGTTTTTTCTTCCAGATGCTACAGATAACCTCAACAAACAACACATTTATACTTGTAAAGGATCACTCCTCCTGCAATTCACACATGTCATTTTCACTACACCTCTATGTATTTCAAGGCAAAATTTGCCACCGTATTTTCAAATTGAAAGATTCTATTTGCATAATTTCTAAAATGCCTTCCTCTAAACAAAAAATGCACTTAATTATATGCCATTTTTAACCTGGAGTTGTAACAACAAAATCTGGCTTGATATGACAAAGTAATTGAGGAAATAATTTTATCTCTGGGACTCAAAGTAGAATGGTTATAGTATCTGAGTACTAGAAATGAAAACATCAAACACACATTGATTTTTATGTTGTCAATTCCATTTGTTTTGTCACTTGCCAGAGAACTCTGCAATATTTGGGTAAAAGGGGGGAAGCTGACAACTAATGGACAGAGCACAAGCCATCCATTAATTGGGATAGGGCTCAGAAGTCATCTTCAGAATAGATACAGGAAATTCATCAACACTGCATCTGAAGCAGAGAAAAACATTTCTGGCAAACAAGAAGAACTTCTTTTAAAGACAGATGTTTCTGCTTGCAGCTTAAAGATTGAAGCAGAGCAAGTCCTGGCCTTTCTAAGTGGTAACTTCATAGTTAGGAAAAACTTATTCCACCCAAAAACTTCTGAAAAGTCTTTAAGAAGAGAGCTAGCCATTTAACTAATGGAGGAGGAGGAGCAATTTGGTTTTTTCTCGTATGTCAATCTACCAATTTCTGAAGCTTACAACATCACTTGTGTGCTCTAGGCTCCATAGTAACGTGAATTGTCTTTATCCGAGGGCCTAGCAAATCACTATCACACATCACCAGTCAACCTTTCTTTTCAATCTATGCACTTTTCAGGAGTTATAAATCAGTTGACTTTCAAGCTCAATGAGATGGCATATGCCCTGGTTTGAAGAACAGATGGAAGCTTGGGGGAAAATTGTTTCTGCAGGCTTGCTACAAGCAGCAGTGCTCCATAAAAGTGAACCATTCATACTAATTTCTCACATAAATTGTAATGGCAGGGAGCACCAGCCCATTCAGCATAAAATCTTTCATCTAGCTTTCAGAGGTCATTTAGCAAATTTAAATTAAAGTTATTTCTGATACATGGCTGGGCTTTCATTCCATACACTTTCAAGAGCTTGCAATTTACGTCAAATAAAGGAATGGCTTCAACTCTGTATGGAGGGGAAAAGGAACAGTAAATTAACTGACACAATATTGCTGTTTTCTGGAATCCTGGGATAAGTTGTGACTGTTAATTAGTCACAGAGGAATTAATAACTGAAATATGGTAGCTCTGTACTAATGGAATAAGGTAAACTGTCATTACTTTTTGCAAGTCCTGTTTTGCACTCCACTTGAACACTAGTGCCCAGATTCAGCACTGATGTTGTTAAAATAAAGATCTCAGCCATTTCCAGGAAAATATTCTTTGCTTTTTAGAAGAAATATTTAGCTGTTAAACAAATATATGTGATCATATTTTTAATAAACATGGTGGTTTATCTGAGCATGGAGAAAAGAGAAATTTCATTGGATTCTTAAATAATAAATATTAAAGAAATAGAAAAATCCAGACTCTAGAAAGAATTGTGCTTTCGTGAGCCACAGGTGGTAAGAGAGAACATGACTGCATTGAGTGCTCTCTAATACATAATGCAGCATATTTTCTCATTTCACCAGAAAAGATAGTTTAATTGTACAGTCTAAAAGCAATGGATGAAAATGTTGATCATTGTCAAAATAGTCACTTTGAATTTTATGGGTTTCATTAAAACATAGTGTTTTGCTACACTGTTTTGAAATAGCATTTTGATAAGATTCTTGTTATAATGTCTAATACCACATGTTTCTTTTAAGACTGGCAAAAACATGGCCTTTTCAGATGTGAAAAAGAACAGAAAATAAATTTATGAATGAACTGTACATTAGGATTAATAAGCAGTGACCCAACCAAAAAATGCATATTACAGAGGCATTGGCTACCTAAATTTTTAATGGCTGGTTTAAGCATGCAATTGCTTGATGCACTTGATGCATTAAGAAATGTTTTTCTATTGAAAATTCATTCTAATATAGTTCTTTTGAAAAGCAAAATTTGAACATATTGAGTTTATTTAGAATTCATATTACTTAGTCATGGGATCAAATTAATACAGAAATTTCAATCTTGAGAAATCTACTGTTCCAACATTTTCTGTGACTGTATGCACCATGGAATCAAAACTGGAAACATCTAGATTTACTTAACTATAAAAATGTTGCCTTAATTGAGGGATATAAATTTGGTACTCTATTTTAGTCTGTAAACAGAAGATAGTTAATCCTAGATAACGCAAAATCATAGGGTCAATATAAATAGTGACTTTTGAATAAAAATTTTAAAACCCCAAAACACTACATACCTACTCAATATAAATACAAAATCAACACATTATTAAATATAAAAATGATACAAACTAACACTTAGATGTAAGAGAGATTTAAGCTTGCTATTAAGGAAAGGATAATCATAGATGGTCATCACTTCTGTAACTTCAACAACTCAAGACATAATTTACAGCTGATCATAGATGGATTCCTGTGTGCATTATAAAGGACTAAAACCGAAGAGAATAGTTATAAAATAATAGAGAGATAATGGTTAATATTTATCTATGGCAATAATGATCCCATTCCAATGCAGTCAATTGGAATGTTGTTGTTTTACTTGCTAGGTAAGATATTGCAGTTATTCTGTAGCTCTTTTGTATGATTTCATGTCATAGATTGGGCATAAGTGTAGTACATGCACAACATTGCTTAAGAGATTTAGAGGAATTTTCATTTAGATGTTAATCAAGTCACAGTCATGAAAATGTGGCTATTTTTAAGGTATTATTCTTTTAAAAAAGAAAACTAGAACAGACCTGGGATTGTAGATTTTAACAATCATGAAGAAAAAGTCACTTGCACATCCGTGAAGGTAACACTTTTCATAGTCATTAGGTGAGCACTAGTATCATAGTCACAAAGAATTATGAATGTCTATACAAAGCTGAGTAAGAGTAGTATTTCACTGCTTGCTTTAATAACCCCCAGTATACAGATTAATAACTTCTGATTTTAAATGAGGCTTCAGAGCTATTGCTACATTTTTTGTTTAAAACTCAACAATTCTTTCCTGCTACCATGTGGTATTTCAAGTTTGCTGTATTACTAACCACATAAAACAGAGGTTTTAACTGTCCTTTAAATAATAAAATTATTATTTTCCAAACTACTCTTTTATATTATATATTTTCATATAACCATAGGGGTTTTTTTTCATAAGGCAGCATTTTAAATGTTTCTCCAAGATTTTACTTCTTTGTCTCAACTCATATTTCTAGTCTCTATAAATTACTGTGTATTTTTTTCAGGCTTAAGAAATTCTTGTTTTCAGTTGTCTTAGAATATGTACTGTACTTTTCTGTTACACCAACACAATTAATTAGAGACAGGCTTAGAAATGATCACTGAAATTATCAGAAAAAGGAGCCCTCAGGGGAAGATAGACTGAAGAAAACTCTAAACTATTTCTTAAAACATTAATGGAGACATTAAATAAAAGAGAAACTAACATCACTCTCTGCTGTACTCACTGTGCCTAAGCATGATACACAGCTGCTTCTCTTGCAAAAAGCTTTCATTCTGCATGAGAACACCAGGGGATGATTTACAAGTTTACTTTAAGATGGCAGTGTCCTCTCAAAATCTTTTATTAATCACATTAAACACAGTTCAACAAAGAATGGAAGCAGAAAAAAAAAAAAATCTGTATCTAAAATAAATTAAAAATAAAAGAATTGTTTTTATTGGCATTTTCCCCCATTGCTTTCAGATATTTAAGGCTGTAATTCCATGAGCAGCTAAAGTAATCTTAGAAGATCATTATCAAAAGAAAACTTCAAGATCCCCCAACTCTCCCCCATTCTTCACTGTATTTCACTACTCTTTCTTTCTCCTTCACCAACACATACCCTTATCACTCATAGGTGCTTTTGTAATCAAAGTTCCCAGGACTGTGAACCAGTTGCTAATTCAGAAAAAAACCACATCTACCATTTTTGCTTAGCTGGTGAGATTTACTTATTCGCAGAGGGCTCTGATAAGCACAAGTGCCAGTGCCAAGCATACCTCAGAAAGCAGAAGAAGTGAAGAAAAATGGGATTTTCCCCTTGTGATGGCAATAAGCTATTTAAATCCCCTCAATTTCTAGATTTACACCTCCACAAATTGCAAGACATTAGTATAATAATGGGGGTAATTCTGTAGAATAAATGTGCTCACTCCAACTATTTGTAATTTGTTTCAGGATTGGAATTTTGGGAAGTGTTATGTAAGTTTACTTAACATGGAAAAACATTCAATGTTTATTCATGAGGTTTAATGGCAATAAAATTAAAAAAAAAAAAGAAAAAAACAAGGAGACATTACTTGAGAGTTCTGCAACTGAAAATTTGTCTCCCTTTTCACTCTAATAAAAAAAAAAAAATTCTCACCTAAAACTTCTTTCTCACACAAGCAAAAAGGTTTGCACTTTCAGGAAAAGTAACCAAAATTTAAAATCCAATTACCTTATGGAGAAAACTCCAAAGCAAAGTTCATTACACTGCTGAATATAGGTACCAGATTAATTATAGCCGCTCAGAATTTTTTATAAACTAATATACAACATGCTGATAAAACCAAATTAAGAAGGAAAGAGGCTAATAAAAATTCTGGTTCTGCGGCATGTTCAACTGATTTCTCCTTCCTATTACTGAAAGCAAAGAAAGTGCATAAATACATGCCAAATTCATGATACTAAGGGGAAAACATTTTCTTTCACCACTTCATCCAGTTTCAGTCACCAAAAAGTGATTTTGGTCCCTGTAGTAAAACATGCTTTGTAGGAAAGGAAGAGGAAGATAAATTAAAATCATACAAGTCACATCCTTAATGTACGTAGGTATTCTGGAAAAAAAACATAAACCCCAAAGCATAGAAATCATGTACATTTTGATATTTCGTTTGAGAAATTTGTGGGTTTGAATTTGATTTTCATTTCTCTGGAATTGCTAAAATCCTATTGAAAAACTGAAGGTTTTCTTCCCTCTTCGACAAAGACTTCCATAATTATCCCCACCCCCTAAAAACTTAGTTTTCAAACATTCTGCTGCCTTTGTGTATTGTACAGAAAGACTCCATTTCAAACACATTCTTAATAATTCAGAAATGCTTTCTCAGTTTTATCAACTTCCTTAGTGAAAGGTTTAATTGCATTCTGACCTTTTTTAATTCAATAACATATATTTAAAATTGGAAGCCCTCTTCAGACCTGAACTAAGAGCTTTTATTATTTGTAGCTTGATATGAGATTGTGCAAAGGAATATATTACTACTTTTTAAAATAAAATGGTGATATAAATATGCTAAAATAGAACAGCAGGATCCCACATAAGTAGTCAAAGGTCTTATATTTTAACACATTCTTTTTCTAAAGAGATTACTTTCTAATCTTTTCTAACTCTAAATTAACAACTATTTATATTCCAAATTCTAAGAGTTGATACACATTAGAAACACATTTTCAGACCATACCATAGTTATTCATTCTCTGTTAATGGACAAAAACAATTGCTTTGAATTTGGAATGCACTTGAACTTCTGCTGAATAAGCCAAACAAAAAAGTTGTTTATTTCTATATCTGAAAAGTTATTGATTTATCAAAAATATTACTATTTTGCAGCCATTTTAAGGTGCTAATATCTATATAGTTTTATTCAATGACCACTGAGGAAGCAGCAAAGCAAACAATGAATTTAATTTAAATATTGAAGTACTACATTGAGTGTATGTCATTTAGCACATAATTCTCCTGAATGGGTATGAAAAACTTTAAATTCACTTAATTGCAATTGAAACCAGAAATTTGTGTAGTGAGTTACAAAGATGGTGGGTTTCTTGTCACAGACATAATGAACAAGTCATTCTCTATATTCACCTTTTGGAAATGACAAAAGTACAACTTTTCTTCAGTTTCTAAAACAAAAATTAGGAACACCAAGACAATCTTATTTTAGAAATATACCTGATTACAGCCTCTAACATAATTTTAGTTTGGGATTATCAAAGTTTAATGTTTGTTGGTTTGTTTTGTTTTTGTATTTTTTCTTTTTGTCTGGATCATATTCTCTAAAATTAGATTAAATTTCTACTTTTTGTATATTATTTATTCATGTATTTTCTTCCAATAGGTTGAAATAGGTTTATTTGAACTTGCAATGAGAGTAAAACTCCATCTCTTTTTAAAGGAAAGACATCAAGGTAAACACCATGGTTTACGCACCCACTTTCATCTTGTCTATGGTTAGGTTTAATGTGGAGTAATAAAGCTTCTTTCTAAATTTAGTACATTTTGAAAATTATCAAGCTAAACAACAACAACAAAATATCATTAGTTCAGAAATAAAGATTCAACACTTGCAGTTATTCAGAAATAGTTCTGAATAGTTCTTAAACTTTTAATTTACATCTTATTGCAGGCTATCACGATAGCTACATGTAGTTAGTCATTACAGGAAATTAATCATGGTCTTAAAATGGGGGATATCTAGATGTATTAAAAAATCCCCTTTTTTTTGGTACATATTAAAAATTTTTTAAGATATTAAAACAGATTCATCTGTTCTAGACGAAAATGACTGAATTCCTTTTTCTTGGTCAGAACAAAACATGTTTCTGAGGCCCCCTCGTATTTTCTTTTATGCATCACTCAGATAAACTAACCAGAATGAAATTAACTATGTTATACATTGCATTTAAAGAGAAAAGAAAACCCCCTCAGAATGAAACATTGATACCATGCAATTATAGCAGGATTATAATATCCATGTTACCACTTGTTTATTTTTTTTATCCTTCTAGTACAATTGTGTTTATTAAAAAAAAAAAAAACCACACAAGATTTTAGGCAACCTTTTGCCTAGATGTGTTTAATTATTTTTAATTAACTTAATCAGTATTAAGTGAAATACATTTATAACAAATTAATTAATTAATATTTGCAAGTAAATGTGATGAAGTTATGAAAATCAGCCATTAGATGTATGTTGCATATTTTGACTATTCACATGTCCTTAAAACAAGTGAGAAATGCAGACCCTACTGCACCTTTAAATATCAGCTAATGATGAACAACATTCTCACCCTTTTGCATTGGTGGGCAGCCTATATGTGGCAAAATTTGAGCTAGAAAACAATTTGCCTGCTTCCTCATCTTAAACTGCACAATAATCAGTGATAATTGCATGTCAAATTAAACAACAGCTTCAAGTAATACTATTTCCTCTGTATTGTTTTCTCAAGTGCCTACCACAGAACTCAGTCTGGATTGATTTTTAACTAAAATAAGAGGCATGGAATAAGAGAAATAAGGTTGGACCCTGCTATACCCTAGTTTAGGAATGGAATAGTCTGCTACTATAATGCCTTCTTGTATGCATCCTTAAGTACTGATAATTTATTTTGAAATAAAGGATTATCAGTGATATTAAAAATAGCTGTGGTGTGACATTGCAGTTTTACACTGCAGAAACAAGATGCCAATGTTGTACTGTGACAGTAGGGAAACATTAGGTCTCTTTTGTTATTGAAAACTCACATGCTGAATCTTTCAGGACTTTTATCATGACTGTCCTAAGGCAGTATGTTCTCAAACAATTCAAACTGTCAGATAAAAAGAGTGAGTACTTTAGATCACACAATTCAGCAGTGGTTTTAAGGTCTGAAGACAACAAATTAGCAAGATATCATAGAATCACAGAATATCTCAAGATGGAAGGGATTCATAAGGACCACAAGATCCAACTCCTTGACCCTAACAGGACTACCTAAAACTAAATCATATGACTACAAGTGTTGTCAAGATGCTTCTTGAACTCTAACTACTTTCCTTTGGAGCTTGTTCCAGTCACAACCACTGTCCCAGTAAAGAACCTTTTCCTAATGTTTCATCTGAACTTCCCTGATGCAGCTTCATTCCATTTCCTTGCGTCCTGAGTCACCTAAGCAGTCACTAGCATCATCTAGTGGAATGCTAGTCCTTATATTGGAAGTATATGCATCAAAGAGCAATTAAAACCAAGTAAATTGTCTGTAATTCTCAGTCTAATTTTTAGAAAATTGAAGCTAAAATACCTCAAGATAAAACCTATGTTCTACACATTTTTTGCAGTTGCTAGCAAATCACCTTTGGGTTTTATCTGACAATAAAACATTAGAGTGTTGATTTATGTGTCTTTTCATCCAGACATTTGTAGGGTTGCTGAAACACTAGTTGCACTGGAATCTCATTCTCATCATTGGTAGTGTCTTGTTGGACAGATATTCTCTTTGCTGCAAGAACTATTAATTGTTCCTTGTGCTGATTCAACACTGCTATGGGCAACAAAATGGTAGTAGCAGCATATCTCTTCTTTACACTTTAATAAGCACAAAAGCTACTTTAAATTCTCGTAACTAAACATTTATATAGTACCACTTACCACGCTATAGGTCTAATACTGTTGGCTTCATTAGGAGAAGAATCAGCCATAAGATTGCAAAATCCATCCCATTTGTTTTGAATTAACATAGCTACATGTTTGAAATTTATATCATGTTATTGGCATGAGCAATTTTAAAACTTTGACAAATCTGACATATTTTGCTCATGTATATCATGTTCATTTTCTGTAACTACCACTGCTTCCAGGACAATCTTATTCTAGTCCAGTAAATAACAACAACAACAACAAAAAAAAGGAATTCATTATAACCTAAATAATTAAATAATTGAAGCAGGTTAAAGATCAGCATTCATTTTTAAAATTAAATTTAAAAGTCTGTGGTAGTTACTTAGAAGATTGGTTAAGTTTTTACAAATAGCATCACCAAGCCTTTTAGAGAGAAATGCAGCTGCATTGGAATGGAGTCATTAGGCAATACATTTATTTTGAAGCCAATTAACCTTTTGTCAGAGAAATGTCGGAGCTGTAATGGTTTCAGCAGTGGAGGTCAGCCTGTAACAGAGGCACGTATGACAGCGATTACGCTGTCTGACATATGCTGTAGACTGAGAGTACAGCTGTGGAATGAAAATCTGCCTTCGTTTGTATTCTGCTCTGCATTTTCAGGGAGCAGGCAATCTTGACCTATCCATTTAGGTAATTAAAGCTTCTATTTGGAAATGTCCTGCAGGAAGGTGAAATTTGGGGGAGATAAATTGCTGCTGCTCATTGTATCCAGCCACTTCCATCATTTGATGGACTGTCTGAAACAGCCTGCATTGCCAGGTCCTCATAAAAATAGAGATGAATTGGGCAGGAGACAATCCTCTAAGGCAAAGCCACTCTGTCATCTTCCTTTTTGCAGCATATAATTTAATTGTTAGCCAAGGTAGACAGCTGACTCAGGGGCCCTTCTCTAATGGCTTCCCCACCGTCTTCCATTTGCTAAGAAATCATTTCAGCTTATTTACTTAAAAGTTAACTTTGTTTGACAATGAGAGATGTCAATTCAATAAGCTTAGCTAGCTGTCACACGACTTACCTTCCAGGCGATTTTGTTTCCTTTAGTATCATGCTCAAGGGCAATTGGGAAGTCTCCTCGCTCATAAAACTTGCGAAATGCTGTGGGCTTTGTTGGTCTTTCTTTAAATGCTCCTGCAAGTGGGGGCCCTCTTACCTTAAAAACCAAAGCCAAACAAAACTTATGAAACTGGTAATAATGTATATTTAGAAAAAGTCTAATTTATATGGCTCAAAATAGAAACAGATAAGAAATAACAATATTGATATCCCAAATTACAGTTTGCTTTCTTCTTTACATGTTTTACTTCACTCCTTTGAAAATACACTTTGCAAATGATCTACAGCTTTTGTTAACTCGTTTTGTTGTTGTTGTTGTCGTCACTATTGTTGTCACAATTACCTAATTGTCACTATTTCTTTTCTCAAAGCTATACGTCTGGCTTTCATGTGATTTACCGCACTTCCAGCACTTGATGGCTGAAGGACTGGAATAAACAATGGGAAGGGTTGTCTCAGAAAATTCCTCTCTGACCACCAAGAAATTCTATTTAGCAACACGTAGTCACTTATCTGAGTTATTGCTGGTTAGCATATTGCCTAAGTGTCTGTATTAACAGACCAATTCCAAAATGCTCACTCTGGAACTCTTTTTTTCAGCGAAACCCAGTAGTAACAGCAACTAATTTGTACCAAGAAAATATAATATCTAGTGCTTATTAAAAAATCTGGGTTTTCATTTAATTCACAATACAACCTCAAATGTTAAGGAGACTAAGGGACCTAAACTAATCTCAAATATCCTTCACAGATTCCTCTCTGAAAAACTTGCCTTTTGTTTGTTTGTTTGGTTGGTTGGTTTTATAGCCATACAGCTGGGATAAGAACTTGCTACAATTCTTTGTGCATCTCTTTTGTCAAAACAGCCTTCATGACTTGCTACATTTTACGACATAGAAAGTGTCATCTTCAAAAAAAGGTGCGAGTTTGAAGGATCATAAATCTTAACCAGCATCTTGTATTGTTCTATTTGTCTCTCTGTCTTCAGTGATCCTTATGTTAGTATCTAGCAGTAAAAACATTCAGCACTCCAGTGAACAGAATGCAAACATCAAGCATGCTTTATTTAATTTGTGATATTGTGGAATTTAAGTGTGCTAACTGGAGATCTAAATCTGACTCAGCACTTTTTTCCCCAAAGCATTTTGACATTATTTTCCATTGACCAGGGTGGAGAGGTCCACTAGTGATACTGCAGGCTACTTTTCTAGGACTACTGAACTGTGATCTATTATTGTCATTGCTGTCACTGATAGAACATGTTTAATGAAAATAGATGCGGTATATACAGCTACAACTTTGCTTAGTAAACACATCTGCAGCAGTTGAGAGTAATATTACCAAAGTAAACAAAGTTATACATATTGTTTTGCAGAGAAACAATTTGTTCTCTGTCACTAGTGGAAGTACTTCCACTCATCTTCAGTTATTTTTGCATTTCAGACAAATCTCTGAGTGGCCATGAGTAGGATCCTTTTTCTTGTGATACAGTCTGTCTAGTAGATCTCTTAGCATTACATTTAGTCTCTCATGGCCACATCATGCAGTCATCTCATAGTTATCCTTTGATTAACTGCTACAGTAAGTATCTTTTCTGGTTGATGAGCTTTATATTAATATCAGAATTTCTTGTCATTAGTTTTAAGTGCATTAGCTTGTACTTTGTACTGTTACACTTAATTCCATTTCTATTAGACCAGTTCTCAAGGGCTTCCACTTCCATCAGTGTGACACCATAATCTTCATCTATTTTAATAACAACTTCAAACATTATGTCAACTACAAATTTCATTATAAAATCCTAATTTTATTTGTCAAGGTCGCTAATGAAAAGATTAAAACAGGTTAGCCCTAAACCCACTTCTTAAGAAGTTCTATTAACAACTTTCATCTATTACCATATTTCTCACTTCAACAATACACTTCAATATAGAGTTTCTTACTATGTTGGGTTCGTATCTGACAAGGTTGTGGTAGCAGAGAAGGAGGTTCAGAGATGGCTTCTGTAAGATGTGCCTAGAAGCTCTCCTGGTTCCAAGTCAGACCTGTCTCTGCCCAAGACTGAGTGTTTCAGCAATAACATATTTAAAAGGAGAAAAATCTGCTGGGCTTTTTTTTCTTTTTTTTTCCCTGGGGGGATGGGGATGCAGGGAGGTGTGGAGGAGAGGAGGGACACAGACAGATGCCAAGGTCAGTGAAGAAGGGGGAGGTGCATCAGAGCAAAGATTTCCCTGTGGTGAAAATCAGATCTTTTTGTTTTGTCTTTGCAGACTATCACAATGCAGGAATGCCAGTCATATATTCAAATCAATGGCTATATTATACAAACAAGCCCACCCAACAACAAAAAAAGAGTAACAATTAAAATCTGGAAAGCATATCCACAGTGAGAAATTGTCTCAAAATTCTTAGGTCAGCCATGTACTCCAGGAAACAAAGTCAACTTTACTTCTTCTTTTGCTTTCCATGCAGAGCATTTATCACAATAGAAAACTGTTAAAACCTGTTGTTCCTCAAAGCTGAATAACCATTCTTAATAGCTCTTTTCCTCAGGCGATTTAGCATTTCACCATGAACGATTAATTAGAACCTTCCTAGGTATAATGTGACAGTTTATGAAGAAACATATGGTCCGTAGTTTCAGAATGTAGAAATCAGCAGAATAATACCTACTGATCCTAGTGACAGTTGAAACAATCCAATTTATGAGGCTGCTTATATAACTGCCTTTTTCAAAATTTTACCAAGATGTTATGGCATGAACTTTTAGAGTTAAAATAATACACTCTCACTGGATCATAGGGAGGTGATCACAAAGGGAGTTCCTAGAGATTGATATTGGATCTGACACTATTCAATATCTTTATAAAGGATGTAGATGACAGAACTAGATGCTTGCTTACTAAGATTGTAGATCATACCAAACTGGAAGGAGAGGTAATATATGCCAGAAGGAATATTCACCATGAAGAGAGGCCTTCACAAACTAGAAGACTGGGCCAGCAAGAATTGCGTAAACGTAGTATCTCGCACATGAGACAGAATAATCCCAAACAGCAGTACAAGCTGTGTGGGATCTAACCAGTTGGTGTGCTGCTCTGCTGAAAAGGACCTGTGGATTTTCATGGACTGCACTAAACTTAGTGAGCAGTGCCTTTTCAGCAATAAAAATAGAATCAGTAAGGGAGCTTCAGTCTATTAACATTACTTAGGAGACATCTGGAATACTGCATCCAGTTGTGGTCCTCCTAGTACATGAGAAATACAGAAAAAAAGAAGGAAAAAAAAAAAAAAAAAAAANNAAAAAAAAAAAAAGGAGTCCAGCAGAGGACCATGAAGATGATTAGCTGTCTAGACATCTTGACAGAAAGTTATCAACTGTCCCAGAGAACAGGAGGCTCAGGGAAGGATCTAATCACAGTCTTCCAATTCCTAACAGAGCAGATGGAGGTATTCTCTTCAGAAGGATGCACAGGACAAGAGGCAATAGGTGCCAAGTGGTTCAAGGGAAATTGTGTCTGGATACAAGAAAAGAGTTCTTCACCACCAGAGAAGTGGTTGAGTGTCCTGAAAATCTCCTGAATATATGACTTGGCAGAGACATGAAAAAAACGACTCTAATACACAGATTTCACCAGAAGGCTGGAGCAGATTGTCTCCAAAGTCCCTTTCAGATGATGTTTCTCTGTGGTTTTATGTTGCTAAGTAAAACATACAAAATGAAATCACACAGTATTTTTCCTTGTGTTAATGAGTTTTGTCTTCTAACTTTTTATAGTGTTATAATTACTGACTAAAAAAATAGACATTCTGAAAGTATTCCAGTTATTGGAAAAACAGTAACAAGTACTATCTTCCTCAATCTAAAAAAAAAAAAAATTTAAAAAAAATTGCAGCATAGCTAGAATGAATAATATTAGAGTTCCAGTTAATTAAAGGTAATATTCATGACGGTAAAATATATGAAGCAATGAACAATTTCTGAGATTTGTTAAATGCCAAAGAGGAGTTGAAGAGTTTGATAACTGTCAAAGTAACTTATTATAATTATTTGCCATTGGACTATGTGACAAAATAAACACACCATGAAGAAAAAAAAAAAAAAGAAAAAAAAAAAGGGAGAAAAAAAATCATATTTCTTTCATTGATTCATGGGCATCTAAACTAATTTTATCTGGTTGCATTCTTAGACTTTCCAGTGATGGCACATAAAGAACAGGACCAAGAATTTTTCTTTGAAGTCAGGTTTAAACAGTGATTAGTTATGTGAAGACTGAATTTTCCAAACATCCTAAATAAGCATCAAGCTACATGTATACAGGGACTTAAATGTACAGCTGCAGAGGACAATTGGTCATTTTAGTGAAATCTAACACTAGTTTCATGAGGAGTTTAAGTCAGACAAAAATTGACACTAACATAGAGAGAATTGATCTTTCACACCACATGCACTTGCATACTACTCACGATTCACTGCCCTCCATTAAGGAGAGAAGGTCCAGATCAACAGCAGAGGGATGTTTTTGTTTTGTTTGTTTTTTTGTTGGTGGTGGTCAGGGTTTTTTGTTAGGTTGATTTGCAACATATTAGATTAAGTGTTTTACTGCAAAAATGAGTGAATACTTCAGTTGTCACAAGTGAGGAAACAGCATGGAGTAGGAGAGGAAGAAATAGACTGATTCTCAAGGAGTACTGTTGAATTTGTACTGCACACCAAGAGATAATTGGACATATGGTTTCTCATTTGCCTATGCAAATATAGGTTAATTTATTCAAATCAGAAGTAAAAGAATTCAAGTGCTATGTGGAAAATAAAAGATGTAATCTATTAATCATAGAATCATGGAATGGTTTAGGTTGGAAGAGACATCAAAGATCATTCAGTTCCAACCCTGTGCCATAGGCAGGGACACCTCCCACTAGAACAAGTCGCTTAAGGCTTCATCCAACCTAGTCTTGAACATTTCCAGGGAGGAAGCATCCACAACTTCCCTGGGCAAGCTGTTCTAGTGCCTCACCACCCTCACCATAAAGAGCTTCTTCCTAGTATCTAGTCTAAATCTCCCCCTGTCAGTTTAAATCCATTACCCCTCAGGCTGGCATTACAAGACCTTGTAAATAGTCCCTCCCCAGTCTTCTTGTAGGCCCCTATCAGACACTGGAAGGCTACTACAAGGTCTCCTTGAAGCCTTCTCTTCTCCAGGCTGAAGAGCCCCAACTCTCATAGCCTGCCCTCATAGCAGAGATGCTCCAACCCTCTAGTCATCTTTGTAGCCATCCTCTGGACTTGCTCCAACAGTTCAATGTCCTTCTTTTATTGGGGCTCCAGAACTGCACACAGTACTCTAGGTGGGTTCTCAGGAGAGCAGAGCAAAGGGGGAGAATTGCCTCCCTTGCCCTGCTGGCCACACTTCTCTTAATGCAGCCCAGGACACGGTTGGCTGTCTTTTCTGCACATGCACATTGCCAGCTCATATTGAGCTTTTCATCAACCAGTATTAAGTTCTCGATATTTAGTATATTAATAAATCAATGATTTAACTTCCTGAATATAGGATGGACTGAGATTGCAATATTATTATATGATTTTATATAAGTAAATAAAGAAACTTTTAAATAAAATTTAATGATTAAGAACACATCTTTATTTCATTAACCCAGGTTTGACATGGAAAGAAAAACCTTCCTTTTATTTTATTCAAGATCCTTTCCTAATTTCTCATGTAAAAAATATATAATTAAATTCATTTATGAAGCTATAGGCATCAAAACTTATATGACCACACAACTGCTTGCCTAAAAAGTGCAGTTTTTCTTGAAACTATACTACCATGCTATCATCTTTAAAAGTGACATTTTCAGAAATAAAATCATAAATCCTATTTCTTTGTATACAAACCAAACAATGTGTTTGTATAAAATTTCATTAGCCACAGGATGGAGTATACCAATGCATACTAGTGTAGATGTAAAGGTGCTGGAAGGAACCCACTTACTTCCCCATAGGAAAAATCATAATTCATTTCCTTGTCTACCAGAGCTAGAAGCTGCTGACAGTTCCTAATGTAAACCTCAGATAAGATGCAACATATGTCAAATAAGTCAAATAAATTACACCATAAAGTGAAGAAATACACAAACCAGCAGGGATAAAGGCCAAATAATATGTCTGGAACTATGTGGTGACAGGCTGACGTACAAAACTGTACTAGAATCATCAACAGAAAGGTTCTCACTGATAAAGTGTGATAGAGCTCTTAGCCAACAAGACATTGGTGTACTAGCTATAATTTGTGTCCTAAAGGCAAGCCTAGATACAAATGCTATGACCTACCAATATGACAGAACAGTAATATGACCATAGTATTTGGTGAAAGATCCACAGATTTGATAATAAATGTTATTAATATGAGTAGGATAGACTTGGAAACACAATTCTTAGCAACTGCACTGGGCATCCCCTATAGGGTATACTCTGACTGGCAATAAGTAAAAAAGCCTCTACCACTTTGTGTTCATTTACTGATCCTAATTTGATTAAAGTAGCATAAGTGGTTAGTACATTCTACAATCATGTTTTGATTTTGCTATGCAGACATAATGAAAACTGAATGAGAAACTTCAAATGACAGAAGAGTCACAGTAAGATGTCCCAATAGGTACTCGAGTTACACATTAATTCTTTTCATTTAATATCAGTATCACAAGTATTCAATATCAAAAGAACATGCTCCATCAACATGAATTAGACAAAAGATTTTTATATCAAAAAAGAAACAGGAAGATCTTTCTTCACATGTGCCACTCTTGATATGCATTTAAATGTTGTTACATCTACTGCATAAAAGCTACTTCTGGCCCTCCTGCACAAATCTGGACAACAGATCAAAGCTCATCTTACAGCTTCAAAAGTCAAAATGAGATACATCAATTTTGAGACCACAAAACTACTGATAGAAGGTCAGCAAACTTTACAAATGCTTCTAAAGCACCAAAACTTTAAAGAAAATCAGATGTGATGTTTTACAAAGATTGTATCTCATTATTGCCTTGAGACACTACTGAAAGTAAGTCATAAGCTACATGCAGAATAATTCTATTTCATCACCTCAGAAGCATTTTTGATTTGGGAAAAGATAAGCTGTTTTGATAAGACAGATGTGTCTATGTTACGAACTGCTCTACATCACTTTATTCTCAGAAGGTACTCCATCTCTTATTCTCTGTTGGAATATAGTGCAATTACTTAATATAATTTAGATTTCTCTCCTGATACTTGCCAAGCAATTACCTTTAATGCAAAGCGAGAAGAGTAACAACTGCTAATACATTACTCTCCTTCTTCCAGTCCACAGGTGAATAATGTATCTTCTTTTTTTCCTTCTTTATTAGTTTCAGAAGGCTTTCTGGTGCATCAATCCACTAATATGGGAGGCTTCTAATTTTTTCCTGATTGGGGAAATTCTTCCATCTGCAATCTAATGTTTAGAAAAAATATAAATTCACTGATCTTACATTTGCATTCATTTTTCACCTGGGATCACAAGTGTGCTTCTGAAGTGGCATGAAATTATGATTCACATCATGATGAAGCAGTTTCTAAGTGAATGAACTAGAATCCTTTCAGGCAACAGCCAGTTTGAATGAAGAAAATTCCTGAAAATTGTAAAACAGCACATCCTCAGCATCAGCTCTTTTCCTTTGATGATCCTCTCCTATCAGTCAGTGCTACGCCCATATGTAGAAATAACTAGAACATTCTTTATCGTTGTATATATGTACGTTTTTGATGCCAAATCTTCATGATGCAAGTTACAAGAATGTGGTTGACTAGGAAACAAAATTAAATAGGTAGCTTTTATTTCTTTCAGTAATGTATGTAATTCAATTACATTATTTTCTGATGTTTCTAATTTTCACAGCAGCAGTGGATAAGGGAAAGGCAACTGATATCATCTACCTAGACCTGAGTAAGGCTTTTGACTCTGTCCCACATGACAGCCTGGTCACCAAACTGGAAAAACACGGACTTGATGGGTGGAGCACTGCTGGATAAGGAATTGGCTGGATGGTCACATGCATAGAGTGGTGATCAATGGCACAGTGTCCACCTGGAGATCAGGGACAATTGGTGTCCCTCAGGGGTCAGTGCTGGAACCAGTGTTGTTTAACATCTTTGTCAGTGACATGCAGAGTCAACTTGCTAGAGGGCAGGAATGCCATCCAGAGGGAACTGCACAGGCTGGAGACATGGGCCCAGGCCAACCTCATGAAATTGAACAAGGCCAAGTGTAAGGTCCTGCACCTGGGTCGATGCAATCCCAAGCACAAATACGGCTGGGTGGTGAGTGGCTGGAGAGCAGCCCTGAGGAAAAGGACCTGGGGGTCTGGGTTGATGAAAAGCTCAACATGAGCCAGCAGTGTGTGCATGCAGCCCAGACAGCAACCATGTCCTGGGCTGCATCAAGAGAAGTGTGGCCAGCAGGGCACTCTGCTCTTGTCAGACCCCATCTGGTACTCCAGTTCTGGAGCCCCCAACACAAGAAGGACATGGAGCTGTTGAAGTGAGTTCAGAGGAGGGCCATGAAGATGATCAGAGGGCTGGAGCACCTCTGCTATGAGGACAGGCTGAGACAGTTGGGGCTCTTCAGCCTGGAGAGGAGAAGATGTGCTGATTTGAACTAATTGGAGGATTTGAATGAGAAATTAGACTATAGGCTGAGAAAAGTAAAAAAAAAATTGACTCTACTTCATTCATTTGTTTACTGAAATGGTATAAAGTTAGGACACAAACAAAGATAAGACAGACCGCTTTGAGCCACGCTGGCTGATGCCTGTCTCTCTTCCCTGCCTTCTTAGCTGGATCTGTATAACTTCACTAAATACTTTCCTGCTTCTAACCCCCTAGCTGATCTACTTCTGCTTATCTGGCACATAAGACAGATAGTGGGATAAGATTGGGAAGCGGGGGAAGGTGTTAGGGTGGTTGGAAAACCCTCTTATGGACCCTGATCTCTGGGAGGGGTGTGGAGTTTCTGTATTACCTTCTTTTTACTGTATATATCTGTAAATATCTGTTATATATATGCTTGTATATTGTGCAAAGCTGTAAATATAAAGCTTCATTTCCTTAACTTCCAGCCAACTGAGTTTTAGCCTGGGTTATTTCAAAGTGTTGGGGGTGGGTGGGGTAACTCCCAAAACACCACATTATTTTAAATTGGATTTCCCAATGTGGGGTAGAGGTTGAATTCCATTTGGTTGATTACTACCTAATCTTGAAAGTTAAAAATTAAGCTGAACTGGATTTTTTTGGACAGTATTTTCTCCGTTAACAATGTGGTTTTTACACAGATGGCTTGTGGTCAAAATTGGTACTTTTCTATGGGATTTGGCATGGAGGAAGCTTGAAAAAAGTATTTTGGAATTTCAGAGACTATATTCTGTCCTGGGTTGGTTTTAATATTACTGAGATTGCTACCAGTACTGTTTCTGATGCTTTTAATAAGTCAGAAAATACTACTAATCAAATGAGCTATGAGTTCTATTCCTGACCGTTGTCAAAGCTTTTACTCAAAGACGACTGTGATATATCTGACATGTGTAATTGTATTCTTATTAATTATGCATTTATTCTTAATTTCCATTCTGTGTCTAAAAATGTCTGCCGATCCAATTAAAAGGCAGCTAGATCAGGCTAGAAAGAAGAAAAGCAAAGATGTTTCTATTCAGGGAGGTTCAGATTACACCTCTGGCAACATTCCCTGAAAATGTTCTTACAACAATGCTGATAGTACTGTGGTTGTTGAAAAAAACATGTTAGGCAGTCAAGGTCAAGCCAGTCAGGACTCTCAAGCTCTATTTCTACAACTTCTCCTAGGAGTCTGAATTCCCAGACAGCAAATTCTAATGTCACCCCAAAAGAAAATTCTGATTTTAAGGCAGCAGCATCTCAAGTTCCCCAAAATTCAGATCCCCTAGAAGGAAAATCAATGGCTATGCTTGCACCTACAAAAGTAAGACCTAAGCTTGGATCAAAGCAGGGCTCAAAAGAATACTTAGGGACAGGAACTTCTGTTGCACAAGAGGAGGAGGAAGAGGAGAAAGTTAGTCTTAAAGATTTGAGTGGTTTACTGAGAGCAAAATATGAGGACAATGTAGGATTAGCTACCAAGGGGGAAGATGGCTCTCAGGAGATTAGGAATGCTGTTAGGAGAGTTTTGTTTGGCCAGGTATCAATAGACCGACAAGGAGAGGAAGAGGAGAAGGATGACATCCAGGGCTCAAATGATCTCCTCAGAGAGGTTAGGGAAGTTAAAAAGGAATATTCAAGGGAATCAGAAGAACCAATCCTAAGCTGCTGGTGAGATGCTGTACTATTGGTGCAAATGCCCTACAGGTAGGAGATAAGTCTGCAAAGCAGCTAGGCCCACTTGCAAAGGAAAGTGGAGTGGACAAACACCTGGCAACCAATCTTGGTGTGGTTAGCTTGTGGACACGTCTTCTGCTGGCTGTGGGTATGAGATACACCTCCCAAAATGACTTGCCATGGGTAGCTAGGAAGTGGAACAGGGAATGAAGCTTCTGAAGGAGTTTGATGTGAAGGAAGAGCTTTATGGAGATCATGCATACATGAGCCTGATAACATTCCTCTTGAGACAGGACTCACAAAGAAGATTATTAAGCTTGCTCCTTTATCCTATGCTAACATCTTCACTACCAAATTTCTATTAAAGGGTGATAATGGAAGGCCACTCACTGTTGGTGAGTTCACTCCACATGCCATGTTCAGCATTAGGGGTGCCCTTCCTCTAGCCAGGAGGAGGAAAAGGATAGTGGAGAAAACCGAATCTATTGGAATGTATTCATTAGGTGGCCTGTCTGTTCAAAAGTTTGGAAATACAGGGCTTTGGTTGACACAGGTGCTCAGTGCACTTTGTTGCCATCAAATTGCAAAGGGATAGAAGCTATAACTATTTCTGGAATCACTGGTGGATCTCAAGAGTTAACTAAGTTGCAGGATGAAATAAGGTTAACTGGTAAAGAGTGGAATTGTAACTGGTCCTGATGCACCCTGCATCCTGGGAATTGACTTTTTGAGACAAGGTTGTTTCAAAGATCCTAAGTGGCATAAATGGGTTTTTGGAATAGCATCAGTAGAAATTGAGGATGATAAATTGAAATTGTCCATCAGACCTGAACTTTCAGATGAATCTGCAGTTGTGGGACATAATGATACAGAGGACATGAAACTGCCAATTGCCACTGAAACTGCATCACAGGCAGTACAGAACTAACTGTGCCTCTTTGTTGCCCATTCATCAGCTGATTCATCAACTGGAAAGTCAGAAGGTCATTGAGAAAGCTCATTCACCTTTCAACAGTCCTATTTGGCCTGTGCGCAAACCTTATGGTGACTGGCTCCTCACAGTGGACTTCTGTGCCCTCAAAGAGGTGACTCCACCCATGAGAGCAGCTGTAACAGACATGCTGGAACTCCAATATGAGCTGGAATCAAAGGAAGCCAAATGGTATGCTACCATAGACATTGCTAATGCTTTCTTCTCTATTCCCATAGCCAAGGAATGCAGGCCTCAATTTGCATTCACCTGGAGAGGAATCCAGTATCAGTTCAACCATTTGCCTCAGGGGTGGAAACACAGCTCAACAATCTGTCACTCAGTGATCCACAACGCATTGGAGAAAGGTAAAGCTCCAGAACACATACAATTCATTGACAACATCATTGTATGGGGCCAAACTGCTGAAAAAGTCTTCGAGAAAGGTAACAAAATAATTGACATTTTGTTGTAAGCAGGTTTTGCCATAAAGAGAGACAGAAGGCTTTGAGAAGACCTTGTACTAGGCTTCCAGTATCTGAAGGGGGCCTACAGGAAGACTGGGGAGGGACTATTTACAAGGTCTTGTAATGACAGGACAAGTGCAATGAGTTTAAATTGGAAGATGGGAGATTTAAAGTTAGGAAGAACTTTTTTTACAGTGAGGAAGGTCAGACACTGGAACAGATTGCCCAGGAAGGTTGTGGATGATCCCTCCCTGCAGACGTTCAAGACTAGCTTGGATGTGGCCTTCAAGCGACCTGTTCTAGTGGGAGGTGTCCCTGCCTATGGTAGGGGGTTGGAACAAGGTAATTTTTGAGATCCCTTCCAACCTAAACCATTCTATGATTTTATAATTCTCAGCCTATTTTGCATTTCCATTAAACATACATGTATAATGATCCATGCTGGAATACACCCAACATCCTAACTTAGTGTTAAGCTCATAGAGGATAACCAGGGAACTGAATAAAAACAAGGCCACAACATTGTGATCCTGCATTTTTTTAATTCTAAATTGCCAAAGTACTGTACTCTCTTTAACTTGGATCTATAATATCTTTTGTCTTGCACTGAGTGTGGCATTTGTTTGATTTTGCATTCAGGCATTTCAATACTCTGATCTGCCAGGAAACTATTCAAATTATTTTGTTAAACCAGTTTCTTTGCTACAGAATGTACTGAAATGGACCAGAGTTGGAATGACACCACAGTTGCTGAACATGCTGCCATGGAACCAAGTCTGATAAGAGGTTGAGTCTTTTTTCCTGGTAGCTATCCTGCACCTAGGAGGTGGTAAATTCTCTAATTCTCACATCTTGTGGAAGTCTACTGTGTTCTATTGGAAAACTTAATTCCAAAAGCGTATTGCAAAAATCTTTAAAGTTATTTATATTATGTAAACATTAATTTAGAATGGGGTCCTATCGGGTCAGTCAGCTCCTGAATCACTAGTTTATTAGGGCAAAGACAATCTAGATGAATCACTTATCTGAAGAAATAGAGTTTGACAGGCTGGATTGACCTGTGAACTAGCAAGAAATTTGCTTGGGTCACGACATAACGTTTTTTAAATAACTAAATGTTCAAATATTAAGGTAAAATCACTGTATTCTAAATCTGATTGTGACAGACTTCATCCATGGTTTCGGAGAAACAGCATTTTGACACTAATTTCCCATTTTAGAACCTTATAAACTTAACTTTCCCAAAGTTACAAAAACCCAGAAAGTCAAATGATGTTGTGATAACTATTACGTTTCACAAAGTCATGATTCAGCTCTCTATAGAATACTTCTGGAAACTTCTTATAGCTAGAGGCTTTAGCTAGGAAGTTACTAGAGGATCTTCATCACTCTCCCACAATTGAAAAAATGCACAAAATTCCATCCCATCGCTAGCTATGTTAGAAAATTCCTCAACTGCATCTGAAGAGATGGAATAGAACACTAAAAGCAATAGCTAATGAAGAAAGAAGAGGAATGGTGGATTCATCATTATCCCCTCTATGTATTTTAATCACTTTATTAAGTATTCATTTATTAAACAGGAAAAAAGGGTAACCTGAGCTTAAAAACAACAAAAACTTTGTATCTAAACAGCCAAAGCAGTTTCATTTTTCTTTCCAACTTCATGTGTGATGTGCTTTCAAAACAAAATATCTCTGAGAGATTACTCTAACAACTAGATGTAAAACAGTATCCCCCAACTTCACCTCTTTCTAAACATAAAGAAAATGGAGAGGGTTTAACTGACAACTGTGGGTTAGGGTTTGTTTTGTTTTGTTTTGGTTTTGGTTTTCTTTTTCCACCTCTTGATAAAGTAAGATTACCTACTGTTCAGTTTGAGAATTACTGCTGGAACACTTGTAAATCAGTTGGTAGTCACATATTTAGGAACCGTTTCTCATTTGTCTTAAACAGAAAGGGAATTAATTCCTGGTTTGCTATAACCATGACGTTCTGTTGTTGAAGGCCAAAATAGGCCTAAACATATCCTGGCTTGTCCAGACATGTTTTCTGCTCTCCCTTCTTCTGCTGTTGGGGGAAGCAAGGACGAGAAAGGAACACAGAGGCCTAGTGCCACCATGTCTCCTTCCAAAGTTGTAAACGGGGTACCTGCATGTGTTTATACACTTGTTTGTGTTCTCCCCTAAAAGGGTAAATTAAGGCCTGACTTTACCTAATGTGGCAAACTGCCATTCTGATTGAGTAAGCTGTGTGGCCTAAGAGCTATTAGTCTTGGGGTGAATTGATAAAAGGAGATGAGCAGGCAAACACAATGTGCTCTCTCTCTCTGTTTCTGCCTTATCATGCTTCTGCCTCATTGCTCTCTGCCTTTGTACCTGCCATGCTCTGCCTGCTACATAATAACAAGCCTTGATACTTTGGGTTTGTCTACCTGGAAAATTACTGTGCCTCAAGTTTACCAGGAGAAGGCATTAAGTGCTTCAAGACGTGGCAAGAAGTGCCACTGACATTGTGCCCATCTGCAAATCTGCAAGACGTTCTTCCTGCACCTCTGCAAATCTCTATGCCAAGTCCAGAGTCATCCAAGAGGAACCAGGATCAGGTTAGAGATTGTCTTCCTCTCTCCCAGCACCCTGCTAAAGTCTGGGAAGATTCAGAAGCCTCAATGGCTATTAAGACACTGACAGATCTCCCTTCAAATGTCTGGATACTGTCTGGAAACTATAACTTAGCTTCAGGAATCCAGAGACATTATTTTTGGGAGTAAATATTCAAAAACCTCTCTGTAAGAAATTGTCTGTAAAACATTGTAACTGAATCGAAGTGTCTTCTCCCTTAAGCAGAAAGGAGCTTCTTGAGTCCCTCTAGTGGGCAAGCAGTATAATTGACAGCAAGAACCTACTTTCCAGTTTAATGTTTGTATTTTGCTAGTTATTTCTTAAGTATGCTATATTCTCTGTTTTTCCCTCTGTGTAATGGTTTTCATGACCGTGCAAAGAACCTGATTAAAAACAAGTAATGCAGTAAGGTTAAACATATTAACATCAATAATAATAAACTATTAGTTTGAAAAAAAAAAAATCTCACGCCAGCCATTACACATTCAGGTATAATACTATATTAAACACTATTCATACAAAGAGGAAAACTTTTATGAAACATGATGATTTTAAAAGAAAAAATGTGAAACATTATTTCAAGCAATATAGGAATATGACTAAATCCAAAAGTCCCAAAGTGTACTTTATTTTCAAAAATTTTCAGGTTCAAGTTCAAGCCATTGCATTTATTTATAGCTTTAACTTTGAAGTGTATTGTAGGTCTCCACTTAATCTCCTCATAGAATATGTTATATACATGTTTTCTGAGTGCAACAATAGTGTAATCTTGCATTTTTATAATAAACTTTTAAAATCCCAGTATTTATTAATAACAGTATGAACTTTTACATATTTTTCTTTTATCAAATTACTTTGTGAATAATATACTATGTTGTAAAGAAAACACTTCTTCTTCAATATACTGAAAGAGAACTTGTTTGACTATGAGAAATTGATGATTTCCACAATCAGAGAAATCACAGAAACACAGAAAAGTTCAGGTTGGAAAAGACCCTCAAGATCACCAACCAATCCAGCCAATATCCCCACACTACAAGATTCACCTTAAACCATTTCACCAAGCACCACACTGAAATGACTTTTAAACATATCCAGGGTTGGTGACTCCACCACCTCGCTGAGCTTGCTGTGAAAAAATGTTTCCTAATGTCCAGTCTAAACCTACCCAGTCACAGCTTGAGGTCATTCCCTGTTATTCTATCAGTATTTACCTGTGAAAAGATACCAGCACCAACCTCTCCACAACATCTTTTCAGGCAGCTGTAGACAGCAATGAGGTCTCTCCTTAACCTCCTCTTTTTCAAACTCAACAGCCCTAGCTGCCTCAGTCACTCCTTATAAGACTTAGTCTCCCAGACCTTCAGCAGCTTCATTGCCCTGCTTTGCATTTGCTTCAGTCAACTGACTCCTTAGAGTCAAAATTTACAGTAAAATTAGCATGGCATGATTTTTTTTAAATGTATAAAAGCAGCTTCTTATATGACTTTGAATACAATTATCAGTAACAAAAATCATCTTCACATAAACTGATGCCACTGGCAAAGATCCTTTCAACAGGCACTGAGAGTTATCAGTTTGCCACTTGACCATTTGTGCCTTTTAGAAAGTATTCCTCACACAAATGTTAAGCTGCTGGTGGCAACACAGAGAACAGACTTAGCATGGCTGATGTGTCACCATGTTTACTGGTAGTTTAACTTTCAGAAAATGGTGTAACAGCGTATGTGAAGTGTTTTTGTACATTTGAGTGGTATTCTCAGTTGACTGTTGGGCTGTTTAAGGCTTTTAGGAAAAATAGGAGTGGTTCTGCCTCTATCTGTAAAAAAAAAAATATCTTCATATAATACCTGAGCTATCTTCATGCTTCTTTCTTTATCCAGTTAATTGAAAGCCAGTCTAAGACTTCAATTTTTTTCTTTCATTGTTATTATTAGAAAGAAATGCATAAACCCTACACACCCAAATCCTCCCTATCACTCTTCTCTTCTAGGCATACTGCATATAACTTGTCAAGATCAGATTTAGGGTGTAAAGTGTCATTTACATGAATATTTTTTCTATTTATCTAATTGCCTGAGTTCATTCAGATTTGAATCTATTACAAATCACCTTGATCATTATTGGGACAAAATATTAGCCAAAAAAAGTTTGTTGGTACTGGCATTTGAATTTAGGACAGCATTATGCAATATATATTCTACAGTATGGCAGTTTTCAGTGTTAATGTTGCTGATGAAGGTATGCATTAATCTGAGAAGATTTCTTGTCCTTTTTGCAAGGACAACAGAGCAGTGGCTTTCTTCAGTGTTAGATATGAATGTTCACTCACAAGAGGAAACTTTGTAGGGAAAGAATACTTGTTTAATTAAAATTGTATGCAGTTGAAAATGTTTTTAAAACTTCAATCTATCTGTCCTTCACATCGGTAAAATAATCCCCCTAAGAAAGGTAAAAAGAGACGATTTTTGTCTCAGAATTCAAAACAGGATGCAAGTGAAAAGGAGCTCTCACAGAATATGTCTTCACTGGTTGTGATTGCAGAGGGATGTGTTGAAAACAGATGTGTTTTTCATAGGTCACAGTGATATTAATTTCACAGATGTTATTATTTGAAATGTTTTTCATATTTGCAAATTCAGTATTAGTAAGTCTTTCTAGTCATTGATATTCTCCGAATGTTTTGTTTCAACCTCCCAAACCATCTAGACTTACTGGGTTTTCTACATCCTTTTACCTTAAAAAATAAAAATAGTTTTTCATATCTGTATGGAAATATATTAATCTTGACAGAATCTATGAAATATTTGTACAGAAAAACTTTGAACTCTGGTTCATATTACCATTTCTATTTATTGAATATAGCTCTTTCTGATACTGAAGCTCTTAGCATCTTCAATCAATACAGCATGGTTATTATAGAATCATAGAACGATCTAGGCTGGAAGGGACCTCCAAAAGATATCTAGTACAATCCCCACAGAAGGGGCATCCTCAAATAGGCCAGGTTGCCCAGATTGCCCTGGGCTAAATCAATCTATCCCATATTCAGGGAGGTTAGATTGTGGATTTTTTGAGGTTTGGAAGATATGGGGGATGTATTTCCAACTTCAAAACATAATTCCTAAAATGAAGTTATCACTATAGTCAAATGAAGCTTGACAATTATATGTGATTTTTGTTAATCTTCAGTAACAAATTTAAAGACTTTCCCATATCAAGTCCTATGCTTCTGTATAACAATTCATCCATTTTTTGTGATGTGACTTAAGAAATGGCTTCACACTGATTTAATTACTTTGCCTTAAGACCTTTTCTGGTCTCCTTTTCTTTTGCTAAAAGTATCAGAAGCATCATGATGTCTCAGGTTTTTGGTTAAGTAATGCTAGAATAACTTTTCTGACTGAATATCTAAGCGATTTTTGTTGGTTTTTTGTTGGTTGGTTTTTGTTTTGTTTTTTAAATCTTAGCACTGTTTTTATGGTTCGTTTCTGTCATGTTACCAAAAATGTCTTGAAATATTGCAGATCTCTCTGTAAGACTATTAATTTTAGATAGAGGGTAATGACAGTGGGTTTGGGGCGGTTTTTGCCATGTTGAAAAGAAATCTGAGATCCAGATTCTTTCAAGCATCACTGTTAAGACTGTAATTAGATGAATCATGAATTCTTGGTTTCACACAGTGTATATTTCTGTAGTCCACAGAAATTACACAAGGTGTTAAATTTGGTAAATTTGCCCTTGAGGCTTAGCTATTAAATCCCCTGGGCTACACCACTAAACACTGCCCTCCAGCTGGGCTATGCCATTGATCATATCCTTTCAGTTCTATCAGTTCAGCTAATCTTCAATCCAGCTCATTGCCCATTGTCTCAGTTTTATGAGCATGTTAGGAGAGACAACATCAAAACACTTACTAAGATTAAAATAGACAACCTCCACTGCTGTCTATCCTACAGGGCAGTTACCTCATCTTAGAAGGCTATCATGTTGATTAAGCATGCGTTTCACTTTTGTACTGGTTTGAGGCTAATTGGATTATTTTAATGAGAGAAATTATAGGCTGTGAAAATAAAACAATGGTGATGTCTATTCCACTCATAGATTTGCTGAGACATTAAAAAAAACAGAATACAAACATAGATAAGTCAGTTGGTATCTCTCCCCCACTTCTGATGTATTAACTGCTTCTGCTTGACCTTGCACATAACCCAACTAATAATTTTGCTTATAACCCCCCTTGCCAATTCTTCCAACTCACCTTGCACATAAGGCAGACTCTGGGGTAAGGAAGGGGAGTGAAAAGAAGGTGGAAGGGTGGTTGGGAGCTCCTCCTGAGCACTCTGCTTGTTGCAAGGGCTATTGTGTTTCCGTATTACTTTTAACTTGTATATTACTGTATATACTGTAAATATTTGTAATATATTGTAAATATCTGCTTATATATTGTGCTAAGCTGTGATTATATAGCTTCATTCCTTAGATTCCAGCTGGCTGAGTCTAGTGTGGGTGAATTCATGGTGGGAAGGGGAGTGCGGCAGGTGACTCTACACCTTTGTAAATCCATGCTAACTACTTCCAGTCATCATCTTGTCTTCCATGGATTTGGAAATAGTTTCCAGGAGTTGTTCAACCATGTTCCTATGGATCAGTGAATGGTCTGTAGTTCTCTGGATCCTCTTTCTTGCCCTTCTTGAAGATAGAATGACACTTGCTTTCTTCAGGTCTCAAGGAATTTCCCAAGACTGCCATGATCTTTCAAAAACTATCAACACTGAAGTGACATCAACCAGGTCACCCATGAGTATCAAGGCCTGTAAAAGTGAGGCTTCTTCCAGTTGTCTGAAGAAGGCCTCATCATCTTCTACGTGGTTAGGTGGTCTGTAGTAGATACCCACAACAATGTTACTCTGTTTGTCCTCTGTAATCCTAACACATAAAGTCTTTGCTGACTCATCATTTGTCACATGCCAGAGCTTCACGCAATACAGCTGCTCTTTCATATAAAAGGAATCTCCCGCTCCTCACCTTCATAGACTACCATTCCTGAAGAGCTGTTTCTAGTCAAATATTTGGTTTGGGCTGAGCTGGTTAATTCTCCTCAAAGCATCTTTCTAGTGCTGTGCTGTGCTTTGCAGTGCTATAGATGGGTGTTGATAAGACACCAGTGTTCTGGCTCCTGCTGAGCTGAGTACTTGGTCTCCAGAGAGTCTGAGGAGACACAACTGATCCAGCTGACTCAAAATGGTCAAAGGGATATTCCATGCCATATGACATCAGCTCAGATATAGGAATGAAGTGAAAGAAGGAAGTTTGGGGAGATTTGTCCATAGCATCTGTCCTCCAGGGGAATCACTACACATAGAGAGCCCTGCTCCCTAACCATTGTCCTGCTGATGGGAAGTAGAGATTAACAGCTCTGCTTTTGCTTCGGTGTGGTCTATTGCTTATTATTATTATTGAAATGCTTCTATCTTATCACTGGCTTCTGTCATTGTGTTCTCTCTCCTGGCCATCTAAGAAGAGGAGTGATAGAGTGGGTTTTGTGGGCATTTAGAGCCCAGCCAGGGTCACACCACCACAAAACTGCACAGAATTTATCAATATAGCTGTATAAGTTTTAACACAAGTAGTTCTACTATCTACATCATGCTGTTCCAGCAGCCAGGTCTATTCAGCTGTTCTTTTCACTTTCTGAAGTTCATGCTGCATGGTCATGATTCAAGTGATCATAGCTCCAGATACAAGTTGATGATAAAAGCCCCCATTTTCATAGTGATGTAATTATTTTATAGTATTCATCACAACATCTGCACAAGGTCCCGTAAAAACTGAGGGTAAAGTTTCTTGCTGCAGTCACTGGGCCATTTTCCAACTTCACATCTAGTAGCTCAGTATTCTTAAATGAAGACACTAGTTACACCAACTTGCTACTGCAGGCTCTTTATCTTAGAAAAAGACTTAACCTAGTATCTCTTGGTTAAGAAAGATAAACCCAGTGAAGAGTAAAAAGTACAGCTGAAACAAACAGAAACTAGTAGTAAAACATTAGGTTTCATCCATCTTTTCTTCTTGAACTCACTCAGCTTACCACCAGATGAGCACAACAAGGATTCGCTTAACTGATAATAAACAACAAAAAAATATTGCCAAAGATAAGCTACTCAGCAACATAAAAGCTTCCCATCCCTTCATTGTCAAGAACTTCCAAAATGTAATGACTCATTGTGATGCAGATTAAAAAAAAAAATCAGACTGAAGAAATGGAAGATCATGCTTAGATTTGCAGTACATTACTTAATTTCTAACATGTTACAATTATTAAATACTTTTCAGCTTGGTTTTGTTTCACACATATAAGCAATGCATACAAGGACTTGAGGTGTACAGGGGAATCTATCAATAAAGTTTGCATACCGAGTGAACATCTTTTGTTACATGAATTGGTATACTGGCAAAATCAAAGCAGAAGCTTCCCTTCAGTTTTTTAATAGAAACTCAGGTTTCAAAGGTAAATACATTGCTGACAATTTAGTTTGATATATATCTGTTGCACAATATAGGAAAGACAGTTGGGTAACTGTGAAGTAAAGATGTGGAAGACAGGTGAGCAATAACTATAATTTAGTTAGCAGACCTACTAACATTTTAAGAAGGAATTAATTTTTGGTAATACAGTAATTTGACAGTTCAGCTGTTAACTCAGAGCAACTTGTAACACTGATGGAAATCAGAATGGAAAAAGTACTGCAGCTAATCATAGCACAGATGAATGTCATATGACTAAAACCACAAAGCATATTTATAATGCCTTCACTAGTTTATTTCAAAGTCTTGAAAGATTAGTGTCTTAGAACCATGCAAGTAGTGCAGAAGCATTGTAACAATCAAGCAGAATGTATTAATCTTGGAAATTTGCAGACTTAAGAAAATAGAAAGCATTTGCTACAATGAGCTTCAATAATTTGTATTTACTCAAACATGTAACAAAGCTACAAGACCATCATCAGCCTCAGAAAAATTCATAGTTCTTTTAAGACTAACAGGATAAGAAAACTCAGGTGAGCTATACATAAATTATTAATCTAGTATCAATAATTTCTTTTGCTATCAAGCAAAAGCTAAAGGCAAATATTTTTTCTTCAGAATACACAATATTTTTATGGGAAAAATATATGTCTGTATTTACAATTTAACTGTAGCTGAAACATATTAAAGAAAACAAATAGTCATTTTACTTAAAACAAAAATATCAATTCAGGATCAACTAAAATGTGCACCCACTAAATGAAAGTTTTCCCCACCAGTTCAGAATTTTTTTTTCCAGAAGGGCAGAACTTCTTTTTCACTGAATACATTTCCTTTAGATGTAGGCAGATACAGAAGCCATGTAAACTTTGAGAGGAATTTTGAAATTTCATAATTTACTCAATATTTTTGTAAGAATTTTAACCTTGTTCTTGCTGTGAAGAATAAATATACTTTCTGCTGATTGAAAAAAAAAAATCTTAACAAACATTTAGTTCATATTTTCTATCTTTAATTTTATATTGAATTTTCTATAAACCTATATGAAAATGGTGTATAATTTTTTTGCATTTCCAGGACACACTCTTTCTCTGAAGAAGATCTCTACTTCGGTGAAAAACTATTTGCTACACAGCTGACTAACAACAGATCTCTTGGTGAAGTTATGTGATACTGAAAACAAATATTCAGCTGATTGAATATTACATTTTGGATTTTATAGGCAAAACTACAGTCAATTTCATTCTTTATTGTTCAGTATGAAACACACAGACTTATGCTCCTCTTTGAACTCATGAGTACAGTCTGCCTTGTATTTTCTATTTCAAAAGAAAATATGGTCTTCCAGTAGGCAGATATTGTATTGACTATGATGGCTTAAAAAGACTATTTAGAAGGCTCACATAACTGAAACTGTGTTTTAGTTAAAAAAATTATATATTCATATTATATATATATATTATTCATATTTGCCAAATGGCTGAAAATAAATCAGTACAACAAATAAGATTGAGAGAATTCAGATTTTCTCATAAAAATTTTTGGAACAGTATAAAATTAATTAATTTAAACTCATTGAGTGAATTATTTGCTATGAATTACTTCTTTTATTCCTGAAAAAAAAGAAGCCCTAAAATCTCACATTTGTGTAATCAGTCACTTATTGCTTTATATTTATGAATCAGCAATACTTCCATCTAGTAGTAACAGAAATAAACTAATCATATGCTTCTTGGTGGCACCACAACTTTAAAAAATGTTACCAAAGATTATACAGTGTTGCCGCACAAAAAAAAAATAATTAAAAAACCAACAAAACTAAACCTGCAAGATACACAAGCAGAGAGTGCAGTCAGAAAAAAATAATTTCTGAAATTAATTCAGAGTGCAACTGGCATAAGAAAAGCACTGATGTTAGATACTAGAGCTTGCAATAATAAAGGGACTTAGAGAGGATTAAAGAGGATATGAGAGATTATCAGACTAATCACAACTGATATTGGCACAAATCAGATATCAGAGGTCATATTCATATCACTGTGATGTGTCTTCTCCAGAAATATCAGGTCCTAGCATCTCAAAAAATAAACATAAAAAGGATCAGCTTTTTGAAAGCCTAGTAATTCCAATAATTGCTTCTTTGTGCAACATATGAATATATACACTGAATGTCTCCAAATATTTATGAATATTTTTCATATATAGAAATTATGTTTCAATAGTTCCATAAGAATGTAAATAGAATTCAAAATAGGAAGGGTTTTTAACATGTTGTATACACTAGAATAAATTCTCCATTGCTTTTTGAAGATTAAACTTAAAAGACTGTTTTTGAGCAACATAGTCAAGACATTAGTACAGGAACTGAACATGACAAAGTGATGAAATTTCCAGAAGACACCTTCCATAGAATACTGAACTTTTCACTAGTGTTTAGCAATAAGTAATATAACATTCTGTTATGTAAAAATTCTAATTATGAAAAAAAAAACTGTATCAACTAATGTCATAATGGAAAAAAAAAACCAACACCCTAAATTAAAGAAAATAGTTATCATCTTCCCTCAGCATGCCATGGGAAATCCACCTAGAGTTCACAGTAATATTGAACAAAAGGAGGACTCCAAGCATCTGAAAAGACAGAAAATTTATTGCTACCTCTATTAATCTTTTTATTCTGTCTTATTAAAATAGCTATTTTACTAGTTCATTTGTTGTCAAATTTTTCTTATGGAGATCCAGAAAGAATGTACACCCTCTTCCTGCTCTCCCCAGAGACAGGATAGCTGACAGGATTGTAAAAGAATATGGTTCCACGCACATCGTTTTTTGGTGATTTTGCCAGGTTCATCAGATTGAAGGTAAGATGATAAAGAAGTGCATTCATAAAGCTGTAAGTTTTGTGGACATCAAAACTATATTCAGTAACTGCATAATGAATTTTGAAAATCCATAATTAGGCCAATGAGAGAGGTAGATGACAGTTAAAACTTATTTCCAGAACTACCAAAACTGTTCAGAATTAAAAATTTTAAAATCACTGACTACAGCTCAGTGACAAAATAGATTAAGTTTTGGTCAAATAAAGATTCCGTTTGCTTGAAAGTGATGTACAAGGAAGTTATTTCCTCAATAACTTTAACAATACCTTTTCCTCATTTGTCTCTTAACCTTGGAAAAGAAAGATTATTATCCAAAATTTTAATCTATAAACTAACGTAGAGATATCAAACCTGCAGACAAATCGAATGAAAGTTACAATCTTGCGTAAGGACAAAAACTAACTAAACACCATTTTCATTGATGTAATTTACACTTCACTGTATGCATGAATCTCATCATACTATCTGATGAACTAGATAACCTTCCCATACATGATCTAATTTTGGCTGATAATCAAATCTAGTTTTCAAAGTTATTTGAAGCACAGCTGCACATTTCTTATTTTATCCTTTCTTATTCATTATATTTTTTTAAAAAATTAAAACGAAATGGAAATATGTTACCAATTATTGACTGATACATATATTTCCATAGCTTTCATGTTTTCTGAGAATATTCTCTCAGAATATGCCTCCATACTCTCCAGTCCTCTGTTTCAAAAATATTTGAAGTTAATTATTTCACTATCACACACATAAGATACATTTAAAATTTGTAAAGGAATAGATGCAAATGATAAACTTCAGTTCCTTGTCTTGAATTGTGCCATCAGTGGATCCTGTGGTTTTACTATGATGTCTAGTGATAATGTAAGAGGAATCTGCAATACTGCCATTCATAGGATCACAGAATGTCAGGGGTTGGAAGGGATCCAAAGAGATCATTGATTCCAACTCCTGTGCCAGAGCAAGATCATACAATCTAGCTGAGATCACAGAGGAACACATCCAGACGGGCCTTGAAAGTCTCCAGAGAAGAAGACTCCACAATCTCTCTGGAGAGCCTGTTCCAGTGCTCTGGGACCCTTACATTCAAGAGCTTCACCTTGTGTTGAGGTGGAACCTCCTATGCTGCAGGTTACACCCATTGGTCCTTGCCCTACCACTGGCAGCAAGTGAGAAGAGCCTGTTCCCCCTTCCCCTGACATCCAGCGCTCAGATATCTCTAAACATTTATTAAATCCCCTCTCAGCTTCTAAAAAGCCCCAGGTCCCTCAGCCTCTCCTCATAAGGCAGTGCTCCAGTCCCCTAATCATAGAATCATAGAATGGTTTAGGTTGAAAGGGACCTCAAAGATCATCCAGTTCCAACACCCTCCCCACCCCCCCACTATAGGCAGGGACACCTCCCACTAGAACAGGTCACTCAAGGCGTCACCCAACCTGGCCTTGAACACCTCCAGGGAGGGAGCAGATACAACCTCCCTGTGCAACCCGTTCCAGTGTCTCACCACTCTCACTGTAAAGAACTTCCTCCTAACATCCCATTTAAATCTCCCCTTTGCCAGTTTATACCCATTATCCCTCATCCTGGCATTACAAGACCTTGTGAATAGTCCCTCCCCAGCCCACTTGTAGGCCCCCTTCAGATATCCTCATAGTTCTCCGCTGGACCTTCTCTAGCAGATCCCTGTCCCTCTTAAACTGGGGAGCCCAAAACTGAACACAGTATTCAAGATGGGGTCTCACCAGGGCAGAGTAGAGGGGGAGGAGAACCTCCCTTGATCTGCTGGACACACTCTTCTTAATACACCTCAGGATCCCACTGGCCTTCTTGCCCACAAGGGCACGTTGCTGTCCCATGGATAACTTGTTATCCACCAGCACTCCCAGGTCCCTCTCCACAGGGCTGCTCTGCAGGAGGTCACCTCCCAAGCTATACAGGTGCAGTTTATTATTCCCCCACCAGGTGCAGAACTCTGCATTTGTCCTTGTAGAACCTCACTGGTTCCTCTGTGTCCAGCTCTTCAGTCTGTCCAAGTCTCACTGGATGGCTGCACAGCCTTCAGCTGTATCAGTCAAGCATTCCAGTTTGGTGTCATCAGCAAACTTGCTGGGCAGACTTTGTTCCCTCATCAATGTCATTGACAAAGATGTTGAACAGCATCAGACTCAGCATTGATCCCTTGGGGACTCCACTAGCTACAGCTCTCTGGCTGGACCGGGCACCACTGAACACCACTCTTTGAACTCTGTCTTGTTACCAGTTCCTAATGCACCTCACTCTCTGCTCTTCCATTCCACACTTCCTGAGCTTGCTCACTAGGATGTCATGGAAGACAGTGTCAAAGGCCTTGCTAAGGTCAAGGTAGACTACATCCACTGGTCTCCCTGAATTTATCCATCCAGTTATGTCCTCACAGAATGCTATCAGGTTAGTCAAGCATGCATGATTTCCCTTTGGTAAATCCATGCTGGCTACTCCTGATAAACTTCTTCTCTTACAGTTCATAATTGTACATTCATAAGAGTACAAGGTATTTATCAAAGATTTAGATGCCATATAGGCAAGGCAATTTCAGAGAAAATGTAGTCATCTTTTCTCTGCCTGCTTTTGTTTTTACTTACCAGAAAGAAACTGATCCAGAAGGGCAATGTTAATAAAGTTTTATGCTGTATAACACCTTACTGTTTTTGAATGCTTAGGAATAAACTAAAAAAGGTGATAGTAAATAATATTTTATGCCAAGAAAGGAATAGCTGTGAAAGTAAAATAACTGAGCAAAAATCTCTGTTCCAGTACAAATGCACTAGAAAGATGAAACTAATTTGAGATAATCTCCCCCTGATATTGAAAAAGTTGTGATTATTTCTGAATCAGCAGTGTTGCACTAATTACTGACTGTTTCAATCAATGGGACAGAAAATGAATGAAGCTTCCCAAAATCAGGTGTTCCAATACATACAGAAGGCTGAAGAATTGTGGTTTCCTCCTTCTTTTCTCCTCCTACATCTTCACTGATTTGTTAGTTTCGTGTGGCTTTCTCTACCCAAAGGAGGAAGGGATCATGGAATACTGCAATACTATTGCAATATAAACACAGGAAATCAGTAATATATCTTAAAGACATCATAATTAATGGGTACAAAATTACAGTTTAGTGTAATTTTCTAGTGTAATGTATTTTAGGAAACATAAAAGAACTAGAAATGTTCAGTGTGGGAATGCAATGTAAGAGAGAAAAATAATGATCAATGTATAAAGGGTTCAACCTTCATTCCCACAGCTGAGGAAAGTAATGAGAACACTTGACTTTCGTTCCCACAACTCCAGGATGCCTCCCATGAGGGAGGAAAGATAGTGGGACATCTGTCCCAGGGGGAAAAATGTTATAATGTATGTTAACGACTGGGCTGTACTTGCCTAGATTATGTTAATAGATGAATATTTGTAGATGTGTGTTCTGTACTCAAGACTATATAAACAGAGGTGTAACAAGCAATAAAAGTCTCCATCTGGATTCACAGTGAATCATGGGAGTCCACATGGGTCCTTCCATCAGTTCAGGATGATTTTTTGAAAACAGCTCAGGAGAAGGACAACAATACTATTAGGCTAGAATGGAAGTATAGCTAACTTAAGATTATTCATAGAAGTCTGATTAGGAATATGAGATAAAAGTAAAAACTAATAAAATGAGCAGATTAAATGTTTTTCTGATAAACTTATTTTTACATAAAAAGGGCTTTAACTGAAATGCTGGCAATATTAGAGAAAATACTTACTGAAACATTATTTGCTAGAATAAAATCTAAAACAAGTAAGGAATTTATCCACACAAAGAGTATATATGGGAAAGAGCTAAAAAATAAATGCAATAAATGTAATATTTTTTCTTGCATATAGTTAATGGCATGGGAAATGCTGCGTGGTGTCAAACACACAGGTGTACTTATGGCATTAGGAATGAAAAAAAAATTAAAAATATCTACATAACAGAAATTACAGAGACTAATATAGTACAACTATAGTATACACAGTATATGTATCGGTGTAAAGTACATCACCAAAGAAATATGATGAATGTGGTATTTTGCATGTGTGTGAATGAAAAAGAATGAGAAACTGAGAGAGTGCATGCACATACAGCCTGAAGATTTTTGTCCAATAAACCTCAATAGAGCATCCAGTAATGATAGGATGGATGACAAAGAAGAAAAAACTATAATCAATAAACCATGAGAGGATAGAAGAAGAACTCATGGTAAATATCACAGGTTTAACAGAAACCTAATCTTAATAGACTTTAACTTTTTCTTTTTGGTTTTAAATGTGATTATAGAAAAATCTACACTGTGCCTTAATTCCATTGTTTAATGTGGGAAGTCATGTTTGCCAGTGTAGTTTTGAAAGGACCTCTATCAAGTGAAAATGTCAATAGTGGCTTTGTTACCACAAACTTACATACAGTGAAATAAGCTGATCTAACATCTCCCCACTGGTAGTGCTTCTTTTTTCTTCACTCCTTGCTGCTAGACACATATCCAAAACTTCTTATTTTTACTGGCTTATGTGCGTATGAGTGCTCTGAGTCCATTGACCTCAATAGGATAAAAGATGACACTTTTTTTTGCGGGGTTAGCAAATCAAAACAGTTTACACTACTCTCAGATCAGAATCACAGAATTAACCAGGTTAGAAAAGATCTCTAAGATCATCGAGTCCAACCTATCACTGAACCCTTCTAATTAACTAAACCATGGCACTAAGTGCCTTTTCCAGTCCCCTTTTAAACACCTCCTGGGATGGTATGACTCCAACAGCCTGTTCCAATAGGCAATCACTCTTTCTGTGAAGAACTTCCTAACATCCAGCCTAAACCTGCCCTGGTGCAGTTCGAGGCTGTCCACTCTTGTTCTGTCACTGGTTGTCTGAGGAAGAGACCAACCCCTACCTGGCTACAACCTCCTTTCAGGTAGTTGTAGAAAGCAATAAGGTCTCCCCTGAGCCTCCTTTTCTCCAGCTGAACAAACCCATCTACCTCAGCTCCTCCCTGTAGGGGATGTACAGGAGAGATGCTGTGAGAAAACGTGGTGCACAACAGGGAGCAAGGAGAAAACAAAAGAGAAGTAGACAAGACTTCTAGGCAGCAGCAAAGTGTTCTGTGAGCTCATTTTCTCATGGAACCGTACCTTCAGAAAAGAGGATCTACTCCTGCTTTTGGAGGAAGCTGTTGGAAATTGTTACTGCAATGCATGCACGTGTTAATAAATAAAGGGATGTCTCCACTCTGGGGAAATAATTTCTTTGTAGTTGTCTATTGGTGTTACACATCCAAGAGTTTGATAAATAACCTGAATGCTCCATTAAATCCTATTCAAAATTGAAAATTGACTTAACTATCTACTCTAGTAAATATTAAAGCAAAGGGAATTAAATCCAATGGACTCTTAGCCAAGACTGTAGGATTACATCATTAACATTCATCTTTGGAAATCTTTCCTAAATACTTGATATGCAGTGATTAGTTTAAAGTGTTTGTTTCTTATAAGCTCTTTTCCTTCAACTCCACATGGAAACATACCAAGGAGGAGAATATGCACATAGAGATAATAATTCAGGAATAACTATACTTTGGAAAAAAATCTAAAGGGATAAATAGTCCCTTTATATATGTCTTGTAGGATAATGCAGTTACTATTCCCAACTCCTGATATTACACATAAGAGCAAAATAATTTTCATATAGGTTCTGTTTATAAAATCTGTTCTCATGTTAGTGCATTGGTGCTTGCCTCTTACTACTTTCAGGACAGATAGTTTTATGGAATCCCTACTTTTCAGCATAAAGAACCCATTCTGATCAGTTGACTTACATTTCCTCTTGCAGATCATATAACCTTACACTGAGCTGTGTAAAAATACATAGTATTGTTTGAACATTTGTAGTATGTTCAATATTCAAATAGTTCAATAACCTTGAACTATTACAAATGTTCAAGACAAGGCACATAGGGAAGCTTCAGGAAATCACACAGCTAAGCAACTTAATCAACAGGGAACAGAATATATCTTGTTGAAAGTTACAAATTGTGCTTCAAAGGAAGAGAACTAAGTTTTGAAAATTTCAAAGTAAATGGTATTTTTTATTATTAAATTATTTTTAAATTAGAATCTTTTAGAGCTATCATATTCATCCTAAGATTTTATTCTTCTAATGACTGAGGGAAAAAACACAGGCTCTTCAAACCTTACATGCAATTAAAATTGCAAGAAATTAAACTTTAATGACTTTTTTTTTTTTTTTTTTACATTTATTACAGATATACTGTGCTACATCTAACCTCCAAAAAAAGAAAAAAAACAACCCCAAACAAACTGAACCAAACCATCTTAGAAAGTATGGCTGCCTGATTTCCCCTAGTAAAACTCTGGTTAAAGGGCATCTGTTTTAATGACCTCCTTCATCAGAGTAAAGGCTAACTACATAGGTCTGCTTCCTGTTAGCTAAATTAAGGCACAGGTATAAAGCACTTTTCAGAGCGACTTTAGACATGTTCCAAGAAAGCAGTTTTCTTTGAATTAAAGCAGTGAACCTGAAGATAAATAAGCCTATATGACTACTGGTCCCAGTGTGCTTAGGAAGACTGATGCCATTACATATATTATAAATTACAGAACAAACTTGCCAGATAAGGTATAGACTACATGGTTAAAAGTGTTTTTCTTAGTTCAACTAAGTCATAAATATTCTTATCTTTGAAAAAAAAATAACAAGATCTTACTTTCTTCCAGAAACAAGGAAATCCTGTGTGAGAATACAGACTATGAAAACTTTATTGCTTCCACTCAGAAAGCCTCTGGAGTCTCAAGACCAATTCACATAGCTACACAGATCAGAGTACAGATTGATGGTTTTAAAATGTTTGCTAGCAGAAATTAAACAAAATGCAGACAAGATTAGAAAGTGCTTCCAGAATTTACAGGACTAGTAGTTTATAGTGCTAATCAAACAGACCAGACAAACTTCTGAAAAAACACAAAGCACATGAAAAATAAAACCAATAGTATATTTATTCCCAAAGAAATTTTAAGGTTAAAAATTTTACTTAGGCAATCTTATGCCCAGAATTAAAAGGTATGTAGTAAGCCCCTAACTACAGGCACAAGTTAAAAGTTGTTTTAAATTTCATACATAAGATGACAATGGAAAACGCCATAAAGAGTGAAAGATGCTTTGACACAAAAAAATCATATTTTTACTTCTTCATCATCCTTGGTGGACATTTCACTGATATCAACAGTGTTTCATTTCTACTATTTTATGATATCCAACCTAAAATTAAAATCCATAAGGTAATCGCGTAAAAAAAACCCTGTGAGCTTTTCCTTTTTACTGTCCATTCACTTTTGTCTTAAACTTTCCATTTTCAACACCTAAAACTACTAGAATAGAAGAGTTTATATATCCACTTACACGGGAAACTTAAGAATTTTACTGTATTCCTAACTACAAATGGAAATTAGTTGTAAACCTAATGAAAAGCATGGGTTGCCATTGGTGGTTTTTTTTGGTTTTGATCCTAATGGAAAAAAATGAAACCCACAACAGAACTTTTTCCCCAAAACGAGTTTGCCTAAATTATCAACAGTTCCAAAAAAAATCTCTTCAGCTCCTATAGCGTAATGTAATACATCTGACTAATCCAAATAACAATATAATACAAGTAGAAATACGATGACAAAAGTTCAACTGATATGAATTCTTAACTTTCTGAAAAAAAAGACAGAGATTAATATTAACATTCACTGTAATTTTAATCAGTAATATGCAAAAAAAGGTTGTGACTTTCTGATATGAAATAGTCCTTGACTTTCATAACTCTTAAGCACTTCCTTTGGTAATTTTGCTGATGTATGTCCTTTTTAAAAATCAGAAGGATAATGGATGTGCTTCTTAAACAGTAAATTGGGTTTTATATCAGAGACCTGTCAGCACCATGACAGGCTGACCCATGGTCTTGCATTTGCAGCTTTCCTTCATGACTGCTTTTCAAGGTGATAGGTCAGTCTTAAGAAAAGTATTTCTTAATTCTTCAGGAAAGCAATACATATAGCACAGGCAACAATCAGGAGGAGCTGGAAGCCATTGCGCAGCATGATAGCTATATTTTACTGCTAAGGCCAGCTCTCAGTCCCTGGAGGTAAAAGAAAAAGTCTGGAGGAAGGAAGGCTTCCAAATATTAAAGGCAGATTGGGTTAGAGATGATCTAGATAAGCTTGGCACTCACGAATCCATGAGGCCTGGTGGGATGCACCCACAAGTGTTGAAGAAGTTGACTAACATTACTGTAAGCCCCTCTCCATCATGAAGCACAGGTCATGGAGCACAGGGGAGGTGCCTGAAGATTGAAGGAAGGTCAATGTCACATCAAACTTCTAAAAGAGCATGAAGGAGGATCAAGTAAACAGCATGCCAGTCAGCCACACCTCCATTCCTGGAAAGGTGATGGAACAGCTTATTCTGCAGGTCATCTCTAAACATGTGTAAGAGAAAGATTATCAGGAATAGTTATCATGGATTCATGAAGGGGAAATCATGCTTGGCTAATGTGGTAGCCTTTTATGATGGTGTGAACTGTACAGATGAGAGGAGCAGTGAATGCTGTCTGCCTCTACTTCAGCAAGGCTTTTGACACCGTCCCGCATAATGTCCTCATCAGTAAGCTTAGGAGTGTGGGTTAGAGGAGCGGAGGACCGGGCAGTGAGGTGGATTGAGAACTGGCTGAACAAAAGAGTACAGAGTGTTGTGGAATGGTGTCGGGTGCAGTTGGAGGCTTGTGGCTAGTGGTGTTCCCCATGGGTCAGTACTAGGTCCAGTCTTGTTCAAAATATCCATCAATGGCATGGGTGAAGTTTGCTGATAGAAAACTGAGACAAATAGCTGGCACACTATAGAGTTGTGCTACAATTCAGCAACATCTGCACTTCTCAGCAAGTTTGCAGAGGGATCTGGACAGGCTGGAGACATGAGCCCAGGCCAACCTCATGAAATTCAACAAGGCCAAGTGTAAGGTCCTGCACCTGGATCGGTGAAATCCCAAGCACAAATGCAGGCTGGGAGGTGAGAGGCTGGAGAGCAGCCCTAAGGAAAAGGACCTGGGGGTCTGGGTGGATGAGAGGCTCAACATGAGCTGACAGTGTGCACACGCAGCCCAGACAGCCAACCATGTCCTGGGCTGCATTAAGAGAAGCGTGGCCAGCAGGGCAAGGGAGGTGATTCTCCCCCTTTACTCTGCTCTTGTCAGACCCCACCTGGAGTACTGTGTGCAGTTCTGGAGCCCCCACCACAAAAAGGACATGGAACTGCTCAAAAGAGTCCAGAGGAAAGCCATGAAAATGATCAGGGGACTGGAGCACCTCTGCTGTGAGGACATGCTGAGGGAGTTGGGGCTTTTCAGCCTGGAGAAGAGAAGGCTTCAAGAAGACCTTATAGCAACCTTCCAGTATATGAAGGGGGCCTACAGGAAGGCTGGGGATGGACTGTTAACAAAGTCTTGTAATGACAGGGCGAGGGGTAATGGGTTCAAAATGGCAAAGGGGAGATTTAAATGGGATGTTAGTAGAAAGTTCTTCACAGGGAGGGTGACGAGACACTGGAACAGGTTGCCTGGGGAGGTTGTGGCTGCTCGCTCCCTGAATGTGTTCAAGGCCAGGCTGGATGAGGTCTTGAGCGACCTGATCTAGTGGGAGGTGTCCCTGCCTATGGTGGGGGGTTGGAACTGGATGATCTTTGAGGTGTCTTCCAACCTAAACCATTCTATGATTCTATGATTCTGACTGGAGACTTGGGCACAGGTACACCTCCTGAAGTTTGACAAGGGCAAGTAGAGAATCCTGAACTTCGACAGTAAAAACACCATGGATCAGTACAAGTTAGGGAGTGACCTGTTGGAAATCAGCTGTGCAGTGAAGGACCTGGGAGTCATAGAATCATAGAATGGTTTAGGTTGGAAGAGAACCAGAACGTGTACTCCCAACAAAGTGCTGGTCTCCCACAGTACCTCACTGTACACATCTGTTGATTTATTTGTTATTCTGATTGCTTCAGTAATTATACTGGGGTGTTTTTTTAGAAAAGTTTTTTAAATTTACTCACATTGTAGAAGAACTGTTCTGCACATATTGTTATATATAATATGATTTGATCATGTCCTTGAAGGCTATAACATATCAACATGAACAAAAAAAATAATCATAGAATGAAGAACTTACTATTAAAGAACTTGATTTCTATTCTGTTTTGAATACTTGTTTGGCTTCGGTAGCTGTAGTAATACTTTAAGTGGTGTGTTATTTTGAGGTGTCATAGAAACCTTCCATAAAAGCTTTCTTTGTAAATTTCTAATAAGATACAAGCACCTAAAAATCAACTTTCAAGAGCTTACTGTGTTCTTTTACTAATTCTAATGCGTACACTGGAAAGAAGCTCTTAGTTTTGACTCTATGACCATTTCATAGTGTTGTATTTACCACATTTATATTTACAGGAATGAATATTAAATACACTGGAACTCAATATTTAGAACACAGGAACCTGACCAAAAAGCACATATGACATAGTGCTCACTGTAAATGTAACTCTTTTCCTAAAGAGAAGAGATTATTTTTAGAATCACGTCTGCATTTTTATTTTGTAATAACTTCTTTAAAGTACTTTCAGATTTGTACTCAAAATTCATGAAAATAAACAACATGGGAAATGCAGTACAGAACTCACTGCTGACTTGATACAGCATGACTTCTACAACAAATCTATAGAAGCACACATATTCTCAATTAGATTTCTGTCAGCAATCAGTAGAAAACATTATTAAACTTTATTTCAACAACTGATATTGTAAGTCTCCACAAGTAATTGTGCTGTGAAAGACATTTACCAGTAAGTTGATACTGTACTTAAACTACATTTTTATATTTTTTTTCCTTCACTGTATAGTATCTGACAAAGCGAGCATGATAAAATAGTATTCTTTGATGCTGAAAACATCATAGTAAACCTCCTACATGGATTTAGCCTTCTTGTTAAAAAGGTATTATAAATTTGCATTTTGCAACATGGCAGATGAATGCTAACAGTGCTTTGAGATGAGATGAAAGAATCTTTGAAATTAGTTTAACATACTATATAAATTTGCTAGCATCCACTACAGGATGTCTCTAAAGTTAAAAAGGAGTAAAGTGTGCAGACATTAGGAATTAAACATTTATGCTGCAGCAATTTGCTTTCCCAGTTACTTTTTCTATAATGTTCTTAAGGTATTAATGTCTGGAATCATTATTTAATTATGTCCAATATATTCACCAGTTCATTATTTCAAGTGTAATCACAGTAATTTATAAAAAAAAATTTTACTTAAATAGGTGTCAGTTACTTCCAAAAGAGTTGATACCGACACTGTTCTAAGACTATAGGGAATAGTGCAAAGATACAGATACCTTCTCTTCCAACTAAAATGTCTTTTAATATGTTCAAGGCTGCATTGTTGCAAGAGACTTTCCCTTGGTGCAATGCTTCCTTGTCCTCTTTGGCCTTGAATCTGGCTGCTAAGCTGTTTCCATGCTCTAAATAATCAGAAATCTATACCCTCTTTTAGGGAAAAGAGGAGCTCCTTTTCTGTTCATTTTGCATACTACAACAGATCCTCCCAAATGTAAATGCCAAAATCTTTTAATTCCAGCCCCTTTCCTGTGTAATATGAATATCAGAAAGCAGTAGGAAGGATGGATGGATGGATGGAAGGATGTTCCACTTAGTAGCAAAAATCTCTAAACATTTATTATCTAGAGAAGAGCAGTGGCACAGGAGCAAGTCCTGACTTCTTTTATTCAATGAATACAGGTAATTCTTTCTTCTCTAAAAAAAGAAAAAAAAAAAAAAAAAAAAAAAAAAGGTCAATCTTTTGACTTCCAAGAGAATGGGGGAACTTCTATGAACCTCTAAGCTAGAAATGGTGATCTGGTATATATGGCATGATATGTTTCCTATTGAGGCACTCCTTCAGAACCAAAGTTTTGTGGACATTATCTTCACAGTACCTCTCAATATGCTATATAGGGAGTTCTGAGACTAAGTTGCAGATTCTGTATTTTTCCTTGGGGATCAAGAGTCTAGAATTTGGGATTGCATTCTACACTTATTGGGGTTTGCAAAGCCTTTCCATGATTGCAATATCTAATTAAATGGCTGGTATGTAGTTCAAGAGGCAGTGTGAACCCAAGAGAAATGTAATACAGTCATCATCTCAGGGTAAATGAAACTTAAGATGAGGACTTCATTGTTGGCAAAGTGCCACTCAGTTATGATTCTCCTGTGACTGGAGGAAAAAAAATAAATTCCAGTACCATATGATTACAATGAAATTTTATACTTGAGAATAAGTCATATTATGCCACACCAGACTAACACAAATTGTTCTGTATATTTTATGGCAGCTTCCCAACTAAAAAAAATCTATATGAATCAGCATTAGTCTTTTAGAGGTTTGCATGTATCTTTACCAGGGTTATTCCAGTTATGCAAAGATCTCTAAGTAGACTGGTTACCACAGTATGAAAAAAGATTCTTTTCTTGCTTTCCTAGCTCTACTAAACACCATAATTATGCACTGATTTACAATTTTTTTTATTGACGTAAGATGCATCCTCAGTAAAGGATATTTAATTAGCCTTCAAGAAGCTGTCAAGAATAGATTTGTCTGGATGACTACTATTTGAAGAAATGCTATAGAACAATGGTTGAAATTAGATTTACAAACCAAAGTTCATTCTTTCTCCTAGCGAGTTAAGTGAATGGCTTATTAACAATCACTATGTCAAGATACTAGAATCAGTAGAATTCAAAATAGAATAACACTTTTTTATTCTGATAGACCACCTGAGAATGACAAATCAAAGTGAAAAGAAGCTATTTCAGTCAATTGCTCAGCACCCTGAAAAGACCAAGTGTTCACAAATGTGAAAAATATGTATTCAACAATGTTTGCGAGCAGATTTGTTCAAAATAGTTTAGAGACAGCAGAATGGCAGAAAAACATTTCAACTTTTAAAAATAATTATTACTCTTACTAGTATAAACAAGCCAGTGATCTTAAAATTGAAGCCAGTCATATGTCTCAATCCTTGGGTACACATAGTTGTTGTATAGGTCATTAACTTTTGTAGTGCTTGTAAATTATGGCTATAACATGCCTTCCAAGAGCTGTGCATGCTTGCCTTCTCCTGGGAGAATCAGTATAGGTACTTAATTGGTAGTCTTACTATAGAATAATTGACCAGTATTTGAAAAGGACAGAAGTATAAATATACATCAGTGAAGTTATATTCCTTTATGAAAGCAATTTACGTGGTAATATTTTAAATTTTAATCAAAAAGTTGGTATAGGTGCAGAAATCATATAGAATTAAGAAATGATGGTAGAAATGAAAAAGACATAATATAGTTTAATATAGATTATAAAAATCACAGAAGTAGTTTTCCATTACAGAGACACAACAGAAGAAACACTGTTGATGGTAATAATTACTTAATTGCTTCTTGATAGCTAAAATAACTACTAAATATCCAAAGAGCATCTTGTGTCAATTATTTATGTGTATAACCCCATGAGTTGAGATAAGGAGAGCTTAATCACAGAATTACTGAGGCTGGAATAGACCTCTGAGATCATCAAGTCTAGCCTATGACCTAATACCAACACATCAACTAGATCATGTCACTAACTGCCATATCAAATCTTTCCTTAAACACCTCCAGAGACAGTGACTCCACCACCTCCCTGGGCAGACCACTCCAGTGGTATTTTATATATTAGTATACATCATATTAAACACAATTAGACACTTCAAAAATCTGATAAACCTGTGTTGTGAAGGTGAGTAGGATTATCAGAGCACATAGAAGCACACTCAGTACTAGCTTTCACCCAGCTGACACAGGTAGAACTCTTATTAGGTCTGCAGTTTCTGACACACAAGTGTTCATCCAGATTCCTTGGCACTAACCTCAATCAGCTCCCTATATAGAACTTCGTGCTACACCACCATAAAGTTTTACGGTCTTGCTCATGCTTGAATCAGATTTTGATTTGTACCAAGATCTTTGATAATGTCAGTTCAAACAGACACCTATGTTTGTGTGCAGCTCATCCAACTTACTTCTCCAAGAAAAATTAAAATGCTCACAAGTTGGGACCCTACACATATTAAATTACAAAAGCATTTTGAGCAGTATAGATAGATTTGTGTAAGCACAAAAGCATAACTGCAAAATTGATGAGGTGTGGTTTTCTTTATCTAGAATCTTTTTTGGGAAAAAAAAACCACAGGAAAATACCTGGTTTCATGCAGCTTCTGTCTTTTTTTTTTTTCTTTCTTTTTTTTTTTTTTTTTTTTTTTATTTTTTTT